>CM035172.1:71165441-71430858 GCA_020205615.1 Panax quinquefolius
CACTTAAAACACACACGTACTTTCCCTTCAAGCACTCTCCGTAATGGTTCTTCCCACGCTTCCACATCGCACAACTTGCTTCTTCACACCCTCCTGCTTAATTTGGATATTTCCTAAATTGTCCCTTTTCTCTTTCCCATCTTACTCCCACTACTCCCTTCCACTTTCATAGCTCCCTCAATCTTAGCCTTATTCTTCTTCTCCTTATTGTAAAGAGTCATGGCTTCACTTCCTCTTTCTACTATGATAGCCTTGTCCAACAAAGTCTTTAAAAAGTACCTATCTCATAATATCACCACCTTTTTTAGAGAGCTGTGGTTTTAAGCCCACTCAAACCTTCGTGTCTTCCTTGCTTCCGTGTCCACTTGATGTGGAGCGAACCTAGCTAATTCATTAAATTTTACAGATACTCCACAACCGACATGTCCCTTGCTTCAACTCCAAAAATTTCACCTCCATCCTAGCCTCACATACTAGTCAAAAAATAATTCTCAAAGAATAAAGTTTTAAATCTAGTCCACGTTATCACCTCCTACTCCAAATTTAGTTTGATTGGCTCCCACCAAAAATTTGCCTCCCCTTTCATCATATAAGTGGCAAAAGTCATCTTTTTTTGCTTCGCTATACCCTAGCGATCACAAAAAGCCTTTTTTCTATCTCCTTTATCCAAGTCTGAGCTTTTACAGGGTCAGTTGTCCCTCTAAACTCTGGCGGTCCTACTGCTTTGAAGTCTTTAAAATTTGCCAATCGATTATCGGGCTGGTTTTCTCCAGCTGGTATCGCATTTAGCATAGCTTGAGCTATCATGTTTACAAAATTCTGTATTGGGTCTGGTTGTTGTTGTGCTCCCACATTGTTGACCGATTCGTCAACCCTTTGGTTTCGATTTTGTCTTCTTGGCGGCATTATCCGATAAAATCATAAATTATCCTTTTATTGACTTATATTTTATGTCTTATCGTATATGTTTAACATATAACGTGTGATTTCAAACTCAAATAATCATATACTCAAAATATTAAATTTTGAAACTTGGTTTATCAGATTTATCAAATTATCGATATATACATAAAAACTTATTTCATTAAACAAACATATATATATCACATTCATTCATAGTACTTTTTACATCGATAACACATATTTATATAAGCATCCGCTATCCCTTTATGACCACAAAAGTCGGATTTACTATTACAACTTATACCAAAAGTTAGAATATTACATTACACACATATTATATCATTAAACATACATATTCAAATACTAATCCTACTTATTCCCTACACATTCTCCCGATCTTGGACAATCTTTCACCGATGACCTTCCAACCCACACATAAACACATGCACCTTGCTTATAGTCGGGACAATAAAGAGAGAGTATGTCCCTCATAGTCCGCAAATGTAACATATCTTTTTCCCTTCTTGCACATGCCTCTATGTTTCCTTTTTACGCTTTTACACTTTCCTATTTTCTTCAAGTTTTCAAAATTTTTTCTAACTCACTATTGCTTCATCTTTCTTTTCCCTTCTCGCTTGAGTTGCACCTCGATATTTCTTTTTAGCTCCTATCCGATCTATTTGGATCTCTTAAGCTTATCTTGTTCTTCCATTATTTCGATCAACGCCTTCTACAATTGACTATTAAATAGCTTTTCTATTTCCAACAACTTTTCTAAAGAAGAAACCTGGTCCCGCAGATTCTGCACTTTGTTGATGCTTGATCAGCTCCAACTTCGTGTCCGAATCACTATCTGTTAGTTCCACCATTTACGGTCCGGTTCTATATTCTCCAAAATAATCACTTCATCAAGGTTACTTTCAACGTGAGCCTCTATTTTTGCTATATTAGCTTTTATATTAGCTCTCGGTATTGATTTTTGATCCTTCTTCATGTTATAAGCATACAATAATCCTTTTCGCACCGACATCTACACACAAAACTATCTTTGATTAGTACATATATATATATATATACACACAATAAAATAATAGTTTTATATAAGTTATCTTTTATTTTGTTTTACGATGAATTTATTTAATTCATCTCCTTTAAACTCTATTTGAGTTATTTATATTTTCAACGTTTCCTCTCTCCCCTAAGGTTATAGCCTAAGGTCTACTCCCACCTAAGTTTTCTAACCTAAAGCTTTGATACCACCTTGTGACGCCCCCAAATCCGAAAGTACTTGAAACCCGTATTTGGTGCTCCACGATAACATTCATTCAACTACTTAATGTATTAATTAAACAAAATTATTATATCAAAGTTATCTACCTTCCCAGCCTCTCGAGAACCTTTAAGTCTTACATTACATGATAAATATTATATTATCTTACTACAAACATCATAACAAACATAATATAAATCTATTCCTTCAAATTTTCCCTTTCCTTTTGTCCTTGCTTGAACCTTCAGTGTCGTGCTAGCTTAGCTGAAAAAACATTAAATTTAAAGCAAGAATGAGCATTTGAGTGCCCAACAAGTAATAGCAATGAATAAAGATTATCTCGAAAGATTTAAATATTTTCTTTGACGACACTTCTCTAACAAGAAGTAAATGTTGTGAAGTAAGTCGAAACAATATCGAAACTACATATTAATTCTATTTCATTTTTTTTTTGAAACTACGTATCGACTATAAATTTGGAAATAGTTTAATAAACTATAAATTTTATTTTAATTTTTGAAAAGGTTAAATGTAACTTCATCTCAAAAAACCGTCATGTCTTACTGACACGGAGGGGTGATCACCCATTATGCCTCATTGATCAACACTACTTGTTTGAACGATAAATCGTTCGTTCAAATTGTCCGCCTTTTGGCGCATAAAAGTTTTTCCTGTTGGGATGTTCATAATTAATCTGAATTCAAATAAAAATATTTCAATTTAATAATAATAATAATATCTATCATGTTCTACAATATTTTTTCATTCTATGTCTAAATTTGAAGTTAAATAGCTTAGACAATTTTTAAATAACATATACATACCGAAAACTAGTAGGTATGTGTCAACATGTGATTAAATATAATCATTATCCAAGTGAGGGCACTTGAATAATCTAACTTAACTATCTATCAACAAGGTATATATTATCATACATTATTACTACAATAATGGTAAAACGAATATAATTTGATAACCGGCATGAATACTAATATTGAAATACATGATCAATAATAGTAGTAGTATAATAACTTATATAACAGAGTATAATATTCGATAACTTACTTACACAGAGTATATTGCATAAAGTAGATACAAAGAGTAAGGATACTTTTCGATCTCTCGCTTACACAACTTTAGTTTTATCTTTTATACTCGAAACCTATCATTCATAAGATTATTCTTTTGATCGTAATAATATATCATAACATATAACACACACATATTTTATTTGCAATCATCATATATAGCTTAACACATTGTCACATAGTTATAATATAAGTCATCATTCTAACATAAATAATTACTTATCGTGTCAATCTATATAAGTCTCAATCAACTTTGGTAACATTTCATTTGTAAATTAATGGCTTTTTTATCGGATAATAATCGAGTTTATATTTACTTAAACTCTATTACAGAACTTCAATACTATATTAGATAATTTAAATATTAATCATATTATTTTTCAAGGTATTATAATAATTTTTAAATAATTATTATAATTTATCATGATTTTTCAAACACTAAAATCATTTTTAAATGATTTAAATATATAATAATTCCATTATCATTAATATTTAAATAATATAAAAATATTAATGAAATACTTGACAAAATATCTAAGTTATTAATAATAACTCAAAATATTTTTAAACATTTTTTTACCTTTAAATGATTTTTAAAACATTTAAAATCATTTTTAAATAATCACCATTAATATTTAAATATTAATGTATTATTCATGAAAATATTAAAAGTCATTTATTATAACTTAAAATATTTTTAAATCCTTTATATCCTTTTTAAATGATTTTTAAATCATTAAAACCATTTTTAAACTATTTATTTAATATAAATATTAAATAAACTTATTATCATTAATATTAAATTATCCAATGAAAATTACCTTAAAATATTAAAAGTCATGATTTATAACTTAAAATATTTTTAAACACCTTATTATCATTTAAAATAATTTTTATAATATAAAAATCATTTTTAACCCATTTATTTAATACATTTATTAAATAAATTTAATATCATTAATATTCAAATAAATAGTAATATTAATGAAAAATATGTCAATTTATCAAAAGTTAATTTTTATAACTTAAAATAATTTTTAAAACTGATTTTGTAATTTTTAGAAATTTATTTCTATTTTTAATGAATTTTTCAGAAATTAGAAAACAAAAATAATTAAATCCGTCGCTAAAGGCTTTAGCGACAATTATTTCTCTCATCATATAGTGTTCTTGAGGCTCAAGAACACCGACAATCGATGTTCATGGTGCCTACTTTGACCATTTTTAATTCTCGATCTACACATTTTTGGACAATCTTAAGCATTGATCATGTAGTATTTTTGTAATACTACACAATCAATCAAGCATAATATCATCATACATACAAACACATAGCATAGAGAAGATCTCGCCTTGCAAAAGTCATTGTCGAACTTTCTCGGGTTTTCCGTAAACCCAATTACTTCTTCAGGGTCCATTTTGAGGCTTTAATTTCTATAGGTTCTCGGTAATTATTAATGTGTTCTAATGGTTTAGGGTTGTAGTCCACATGTCAAGGTACAATTATCAATCATCATATCATTTAAACAACATCAAAATCATCATAAGATATCATCTGAATCAAACATTGTCGAAAAAATGTTCTTGAGTTTTTCGGGTTTTCCGTAAAACTCGCATCCGTGATCGAAAGTGGCCTAGTTTGACCATAAATAACTTTTTCATTCTGTTTGTTAATCTAAGTGATTTAGAGCATGAATATGTAGTATACATATAAGAGTATAATCTTAAAACACATAACACAAACAAAACATCAAACACATGCAAGATCTCGGGACCATTAACATCTTTGTCGACACGACGAAAAAAAATCAAATTCGGGTTACCTGTAAAATTGAAAGTCAATGCCGAGAGGCTACTTTGACCATCCACTACTTACAATCTGTTGATTGTTTGAGTGATTTAAAGGCATGGATCTAGAGTATAACTAACAAAGCTACAAACTAGATACAACAACAACAACAAAACAATTAACACCGACAGATATGAGAGCTGAAAAATGTTGTCGAGACACACATCGATTTTGAGTTTCGGGTTGCCTGAAACTCTTGGTCATGCTTTCGGTCAACTGAGTTTGACCATGAATAACTTTTTTTCTGGACATGATCTAAGCATGATTTCAAGTCCAGATCAAAAAGTCCATATAACAAACTACAAGTCTAAAACATCAAACATACAAAAATCATTAATGAGATTTCGATCTATGGCCTCGACATTCGATTGTGTCGTGCCATAAATTTAGGTTCTTGGACAGTTTTGAAAAAATTGAATTTTAAGGCACTTTGATGTTATAGATCTATGATGTAACATCATAGATCATCATATAACATCTCTCTAACACTTAAATAAACACATAAACAAAAAATTTAATTAACATTTAAGATCAAATTTAGGTTTTGGTTTATACCTCTTTCTTGAAAATGCTTTGATCTTGCTTTCTACACAACTTTTTTTATGTTCTTCTAGAGTTGTTTTTGGGACCCAAAACTTAGAGATTTTCGTGGCTTTGAGAGAGAAAAGAGTTGGTTGAGTGAGAGATAGCAAAAAAAGCAACTTTTTTAAACTTTTCTCTCTTTTTAAATCTTTATAATTTGATTCAATGAATCTAATCTTGCAAGGTGTCAATTGAGATAAGATTTGGCTGAGATTTTACAGCACATGGGAGATCTAACAAGGTGAGTCATGCAACATTCTAGAAAATCTTTTTGCTTACAAGTTAAGTAAAAGGGTAATTTGGTCATTTTACACACTAAAGGGTATTTTGGTCTTTTCCACTTGAATTTTAAGGGTAGTTTGGTAATTTCATATATTTCCCATAACTTTTAATCTTAAGATTTGCTAATTACCATTAGGGCTTGCTAATCACCAATTAGGGTTTTAAAATTAGGTTTAGGTTTCTCGAAATCAAATTAGGGGTTTCTAACTTAGCATTTAGGGTTTCTTGATAATCGTTAGGGTTTCCCTAATTAGATTCATAATCACTAACATATCTCCTCGATCACATATACCTAATTAATAATCAATCTTAGTTTTCTATTTAGGGTTTGAATTAGGGTTTATCGGTTTAAACTTAGGGTTTTCTAATACTATTCTATATATTTCCGATCAACATTAAACCATACACACATATATACATACATATCATATCAAATATAAAATTATTATATATTAATATTCTCATTCCTTGTTCATAATCCATGAATTAGGGTTATGGACCATATCCGACTTAACTTTCATTATCAATCAACTTAAAAATTTAAATTGACTATTCTGCTAAATCCATATCATATATATATTCAAAATATTATTTGTAATAAAAAAAAAAATTAAAAAAAAATATATAATATATATATTATTCAAATATATATATATATATATATATATATATATATCAACATGTGATTAAATACAATGATTATCCAAGTGGGGACACTTGTGTAAACCATATTTAGAAATTAACGAACAAAATATATATATATCCTAATTACCATATACTAACATGTTGATAAACAATGATCGATATATAATATATCACAATAGGGTTAATAATATAGCATAATAATAATATAATTCTAAAACTTCTTACTCATGTCCATCAGATAAAGGAAATGCAAAGGTAAGATACTTTTCATCGATCTACTACGCTTACAATACAGAACTTAGTTTTATCTTTATATAACACCTATCAGTAATAAGATCATTTGATCGATTAGAATAACATACTATAACACATAACACCTTATTATTGCAATGATACATAACCTAATCACATTGTCACATATGTTCTACAAACATTGAATCACAAATAAACACATATCTAATCAAATTATCTAAGTCCGTATCAATTTACTAAATATGTTACAATATATCGACGACTTTATCGGGTAATTATCGAGTCTAAGACTCTATCCTATAGTTCAATATCTATAAGTATCAAATATATTATTTTTTAAATGACTTATAATAATTTTTAAACATTTATTATAATTTATCATGAATTTTCAAACACCTAATCATTATTAAAATGATTTAAATATTAAATAATTCTATTATCATTAATATTTAATTAATATTAAACTATTAATGAAACCATTGCCAAAATATTAAAGTTATTTATAATAACTTAAAATATTTTTAAAGTATTAATATTATCCTTAAATGATTTTTAAAACAAATAAAATCATTTTAACTAATTACCATTAATATTTAATTATTAATGTTTTATCAAAATATTAAAAGTAATATTTTAAATATTATTACCATTAAATTATTTTTAAAAGAATTAAAATCATTTTAAATAATATCTTTAATATTAAAGTATTAATGTATTATTTATCAAAATATTAAAAGTCATTAATTATAACTTAAATATTTTAATTCATTTATATCCTTTTTAAATGATTTTTAAATTAATAAAACCATTTTAAAACTATTTATTTAATATAATTATTAAATAAATTTAATATCATTAATATTAAATTAATATCATTAATATTAAATTATTAATGAAATTATCCTTTAAATATTAAAAGTTATATTTTATAACTTAAAATATCTTTAAACACTTTATTTTCATTTAAAATGATTTTTATAATATTAAAATCATTTTTAAACTAATTTATTTAATATAATTATTAAATAATTCTAATATCATTAATAGTAATTAATTAATGAAATTTACCTTTAAATATTAAAAAATTATATTTTATAACTTAAAATATTTTTAAACTATTTATTTTCATTTAAAATGATTTTTCTAATATTAAAATCATTTTAAACTAATTTATTTAATATAATTATTAAATAAATCTAATATCATTAATATTAAAATATTAATATTTTTCATGACAAAATATCAAAAGTTATATTTTATAACTTAAAATATTTTTATAATCTTAAATTTTTTTTTCTATAATTTTAAATCATTAATTCTATTTTCCATAATTTATTTAATACATTTATTAAATAACTTAATTATCATTAATATTAATTATTAATGAAATTCATCACAAAATATTAAAAGTTATCAAAAATAACTTAAAAATATTTTCTTATACCATAATATAATTTTAAATGATTTTTCATGTATTAAAATCATTTTTTAAATAATTTATTTAATATTATAATTAAATAAATTAAATACCTTTAATATTCCAAAAATATTAAATATTTATGAAATATATTCAAAATAATTAAAACTATTTTTTGGATTTTAAAATAATTTTAATAATTTATTTTGTATTTTTAATAATTAAAAACTAATTTTTATTATTTATTTAATAAAATAATGAATTTTTATAAATAAATCTGTCGCTAAAAGACCCTATAGCTATAGCATAAAATCCGTCGCTATAGGTGTTCTTTTGAGTGTTCTTCGAGTTGCCTAAATCATGTATCGATTGAGGTGTCGAGGACCTTCTTTGACCATTCATTACTTGATTCAATAGTGTTGATTACGGACCATCTAAGCATTCCGATCGTGTATTACTAGTAAGAGTAATACTATATATTACAACAAACAAACATGATCATATCATATACATAACAAAGGCGAGATCGGGCATCAAAAATGACATCGTCGAGTCGTCTTCATTTTTCGGTTTCCGTAAATGAAGAACAGCACGATTCGATTTACTTTCGATCTCCTTAACTTGTTTTGGTAACATTGTTTTAATGATTTAAGAGCTTTAGTGTGTGTAGACCACATGGAGGACTAGAGATCTATTACAAGACATAACCATAACAACATCACATTAGCTAGATCCATAGTCGGTCAAAGGTATCCGGAGAAACGTTCTTGAATTTTCTCGAAATTCCCGGAAAATGGTTTTCTTGATTCATTTAACCTACTTTGACCATCCCCAAAATCCATTCTATTTAATGTTTAAAAAGTTCTAAAGGCATGAAATCTATAGTCCATAACCAAACTACAATCTAGATACAACATAAATAAACAAATAATTAATCAACAAGAAGAGATCTAGGTTCATACAAGTCTTGTCGAGATTCATCGCAATAATTTAAGTTAACTTAAATTAATAAAATCATGGGTCGATCGACGACCTTTGACCATCAATAACTCTCAATATAAACCATCTGATTCGACTAATTCGAGTTCCAAGGAGGAAAGACCTCATAACATACTTCAAGATCAAACACTTAAACAACAAAAACAATAAACAAGTAGAGAGCTAAGGACACCATCGACATTCAATTTGTCGTAACACAAAAATAATTTTTTCCGATTTTGAAATCTTCAAATTCGAGCCTTTAGATGTTATGGATCTAACATCTAGCAACCCGCATCATCATTATATACTACATACAACATTTTTAACACTTAATCATAACATCTAACACACATTGATCAAGATCGAAATTTCTAGTTTAGGGTTTATACCTTACTTTGAAAAATTTGGATTCTAGGCTTCGATTTGTTAAAGTGAAATCGTGGGGCTTGATTATGTGGGGATATACTTATAATTTTCGTGGGTTTTTTAGAGAGAGAGTCTTGGAGGAGAGTTGTGAAAAAAATGAGCTAACCATTGATATTTCTCTCTCTCGATCTATTTATATAATTGTTGATGATCGTAATGGCTAATAATGGACTAATGTATTGGAGATTTTGTTTCACATGGGGTTAGTAAGTTGTTCAACAACTCCAATCTTAAGATTTGCAAGCAAGCTTCAATTATGCAATAAGGGCAAAATGGTCTTTTGTCTTGAAAATTTAATGGCATTATGGTAATTTCGAAACCCTTAGGGTTTGACCCTTAGGGTTTAACCCTAAGGTTTTCCAAAATTTTAGATTTTTAGTTTTTTTAAATAAAAATTAAAAAAAATTAGTTTCTAAAATTAGGGTTTCCTTAATTAGGGATTTCTAATGATAATTAAAATTAAATTAAGAATTCTAATTATAATTAACATTACTAAAATAATCAAAGGGTTTATTAGGGGGTTTAAAATTAGGATTTCACTAAATTTTTAAAATAATAATTAACAATTATAATTCTAATACTTGTTAATTACTCACATTAAATTATCACAAAACTCCAGGGTTTATTAATTTCCCATTTTGAATTAGGTTTTAAAATTATTAAAGAATTTCTAGGGTTTTAATTAAATTAGGGTTTTCCAAATTAGGGTTTTCTAGTAATTAGGGTTTATATCAATATAAAAATCATGTTTCCCTTTAAAATTTCAATTAAACAAATTAATATTATTCTAATACTTGTTAAAATTAATCACATTAACATTACACACACATTACATACATAACATCAAAAATAATCATATTATTATTCTTTCATAAAATTTAGGGTTTAGATTTATTATTCATTTTTAAATTATTTTAAGTTTTTAACTTAATTAAACTTATAAATTCATATATTAAAATAGATTAATTATTATTTCTAATAATCATTTCAATATTATTTAAATAATTATAACTTTATTTTTATGGAAAATTAATAAAAAACATCTAATAAAATAATTATTAAAAGAATAAACTTTATAATACAATATTAAAATCATATAATAAATATATATAACATTTTTATAAATTCTCATCCTTAAATTTTTTCAAAAAAATAGGTATACAACACCCATTCCGAGTCGCCAAATACATGGTACATAAAAGCAAACTACAACTTCAATAATACAATTGTCGTGCAAAATACGACAACACATATTTGTGAGTTTAAATACAAATATTGTCTTCTAGACAATATCCACACTCAAATAAGTCCTCATTACAATTATTCAAACACTATTTTACGTAAAATAGTGAGGACTACTAAAACATCTTTCTAGAACCATCACTCCATACCCCGACTAGATCCTCGCTATGTTCTCACCTCCCGAGAAGAAAAATGGAACAAAAAGAAAAGGGTGAGCTCAACTAGCCGATAAAAGAATATTATGACTAAGATAATATACAACAAATTATCATTAGTCTTCAACAGGAAAAAATCGATAAAATATAATAGACAACAAGTTTTAGATCAACAACTGCAATGAAAAAACAACAATCCATTAAGAGTCAAGTAGAGAATGAGTTCTACTATCTTCTAAGATTTAAAAGTCCATCATCAATATTTTATCCTCAGAACAACAATCAATATACATCTTTAATCAAATATTCATCTTTTGCACTACGGCCAAAGATATTCATTTGTATCACCAATTGGTCATGTTCATCTCAACACTGCTCATCTTTTTTTACTACGGGCCAAAGATATTCATCGATTAATCATTCATCTTTTTTGCACTACTACAGCCCAAAGATATTCAAATAATATCATCATTTAGGACCGAGGATGATGAAAAATATTTTAAAAGAAAAAACGAATCCAAAGGAGACGGAAAGGACAAATATTAGGATTTAGATATTAGCTTTTATCCAAGATCAATAATACTCCATAATAACCAATTTTGAAGCAAAATTCAAAAATAAAGATCAAAACATGGATACAATCAAAGATAGTAACCATAATAGACATCTTGGACAAAAAGAAGAAAATTTTATTTTTCTATGAATAGTGCGTATTAAATGAATAGTGTCAGATACGTGAATAAAGTAATAAGTATACGTGAATAAGTAACCCCACACAAAAAGTTCCAAATTTGATAAAAAGTTCAAATCAATATTTCGGCATAATGATATTGAAGAAAAATAATATCATTTAAGAAGAAAATAACATCCCTTACCTCAAAAAAACAAGTATTTCCGATCGAAATTCGATATAATATGTCTTGAAGAAAACTTGTACTTAAAAATATAACTCTCAAAAAGTATCTAAATACTCACAAAATACGCTTTCGATAATATAGAGAGAGAAGAGAAAAAAACTTATGTTTACGGTGTGATTTTCAATTCTAACTTAGCCCTCTATTTATAGGAAAATGTTAGCATGAGCAAAACTTAACTAACTAATAATATATATTTTTTTTTTCTTTACTTTATTCCACCCACCACATTTGAAATAAAATTCAAAACATTTCATTTCTTCACCAACCACAAAATGGGGCCCACTCATTCTAGAATTTTCCACCAAAATAATTTATAAACCTAATTTTTCGAATCAAAAACCTCTTAAAATTCATAACAAATCATACGCTCATTTTAAACGGTTCAAAATTTGTGGACATATACTCAACTTATATATGTATAACATATCCAAAAATTCACAACGATCCAACGGTCGGATTAAAAATTATAACTCACAATAATATATCTCAAAAATACAATATTGGTTTAATTTTTAATACCTCCATTCCGACAAAAAAATCTTGATAAAACACCTCAACATTAATCCTTCATTTTTAACCACAAAAAAATAAATCCATCATTTATATCCACATAAAATAAATATTTCCTTATCATATAAATCAATAATTAATTATTCACAAATAATATTACGAATCACATTTATGATAACCAGAAGTAGTTCCCGGAAAGAGGGGCTTTCAATAAGATTTCTCTCCTTCTTGGCAGCAATTAGGTGACCAAACCTCTCCTTGACGAACTTTCTAGACATTGCCAATAATGCTATCTAATAATATTATTCAAATAATATGAATTATTGATCCGATAATGGGAAATATTGTGCGTGTGACAATTATTGAAACAACAATAATATAAAATATCAACGCAACAATTATTGAATCAATAAAATAAAATATTGAATAATAATTATTCTAAACAATTATTGAGTAGTGCCTTCTTACGTAAGAATCAATAATTCAAAAATACGTAATACTGCATCACATGCAACCACGCGTATTATCGTATTTTAACCACACCGTATTCCAACAATGTTAATTGGTAACAACTACGCCGTTATTTATAAAAACTCAAACTTGTCGTTTTCTCTCATCCGACAGCTTATTCTATTATGGGGCCCACAAATGATCATATGCCGTCGAATTTAATATTCCCCAACAACAAGAATATTCCACGACCAAACGAATATTCCCCGACAACAATGATTATTTTATAACCACTTGCTTATTTTGCAAAATTTGCACATTTCACCCATAACCAAAGTATTATATCAAATTAATACCTTATTATTCACAAATAATAATTAGAGGAAATTTAATTTTATTTATAATAAGTTGGGGTCTTACAACCTCCCCTCCTTATGAAATTTCGTCCTCGAAATTGACGTACGTACCTAGTGTTTTTTGAAAAGGTGAGGATACCTCGCTTTCATTTCTGATTCCAACTCCCAGGTCATTTCTTCAATAGCATGGTTTCTCCACAAAACCTTAACTTGTGGTATAACCTTGGTGCGTAGGACATGCTCTTTCCTATCCAAGATCTTAACAAGTACTTCTTCGTACGTTAAATCTTCGGCTATCTCGTCTGGTTCTAACGCAATAATATGGTTCGGGTCTTTCACATATTTACGAAGCATAGATATGTGAAAAACATTATGAACACGAGACATACTTGGAGGTAATGCGAGTCTATAGGCCACATTTTCTATTCGGTCAAGAATCTCAAATGGACCAACAAATCGTGGATTGAGCTTTCCTCTCTTTCCAAATCTTGTAACTCCCTTCCATGGAGCAACACGTAACAATACATGATCCCCAATATTAAATTCCACGTCCTTTCGATGAAGATCAGCATAACTCTTTTGTCGATCTTGTGAGGTTTGTATACGTTGTCGAATCATTTGGATCTTTTCTGTAGTCATGCGTACTAATTCTGGTCCCAACAACGTTGCTTCTCCCACCTCGTCCCAGCATACTGGAGAACGACACTTTCGTCCATACAACGCCTCAAATGGAGCCATGCCTATACTTGCTTGATAACTGTTGTTGTAGGAGAATTCCACCAGTGGTAAGTACTTATCCCAACTTCCTTTGAAATCTAGGACACAAAGTCTTAATAGATCTTCAAGGGTTTGAATAGTCCTCTCTGATTGTCCGTCCGTTTGAGGATGGTATCTGAAATGAATCGTAAATCCGTGCCCATAGCTTTTTGAAGCTAACCCAAAATCGTGAAGTGAATCTTGGGTCACGATCCAAAACTATGGATCTTGGCATGCCATGCAATCTCACAATCTCATTCACGTACATACTAGCAAGACGTTCAAGGAATAAGTCTCACGTATATGGCAAGAAATGGGCGGACTTGGTTAATCTATCAACAATAACCCAAATCGCATCTATGCCTTGAGAAACCTTTGGGAAGACCCATAACGCTTGAAATCCATAGTAATGTGTTCCCACTTCCATTTGAATCTCAAGTGGTTGTAATGGACCCTTTGGCACTTGATGCTCTCCGCCTTTACACGTTGACAAGTTAAACACCTCGAGATAAACTCATGATCTCTCTCTTTCATATTGTTCCACCAAAATGTATGTCGAAGATCATGATACATTTTGTACTCCCCCGAGATGGATTGCAAATGGTGTGTTGTGTGCCTCCATCATGATTCTATGCTTCAAGTCGAAATCGTTAGGAACACAAAGTCTGGAGTTGACTCAAGTATTCCTTCTTCATCGATTCTTGCTTCGGAATAGCACCTTCTTGCACTTTCTTCTTCTTCTTCATATCGACTCCATATCCGTAGCTTGAAGCGACTTTAACTTTATCGATTAAAGTCGGTTCTACTCGTATATTTGCCATCATCATGTGGGTCCTTGGAGTCTTTAATTCTATCTCCATCCTTTGCAAGTCATACAAAATGGGCCTTTGTGTTGACAATATCGCTTTTCGTACTAGCATATGATCTTCTACTCGATCGTCGGCTACTACGTTTTGCTTTTCGGGATGATATTGAATAGTATGATCGTAATCTTTCAATAGCTTCGAAACCAAGCGTCGTTTGCTTGCATGTTGAGTTCTTTTGGGTGAAGAAATATTTGAGGCTTTTATGATCCGTATAAATCTCCACTTTCTCCCCATACAAGTAGTGTCTCCAAATTTTCAACGCAAAAACGACTGCTGCCAACTCTAGATCATGAGTAGGATAATTCCTCTCATATTCTTTGAGTTATCGTGAGGCATAGGCTATGACTTTCCCATGTTGCATGAGAACACATCCTAACCCTTTGCCTGAAGCATCACTTGTAGATAACAAATCCATCCAGAACGGATGGTATTGCGAAAGCAGTGCGAAAATGAGTCTCCTCTTGAGCTCTTGGAAACTCTTCTCGCATTCCTCGCTCCATACAAATTTGTATATCTTTAAAAGTCGGTGAGTTAATGGAGTAGCGATTCGAGAAAATCCTTCCACGAATCTCCGATAATAACCATTAAAGCCCGAAAAGCTACGTACTTGATCACCGAAACTTGTTGCTCCCAACTTTGTATTGCTTCAATCTTCGTGGGTCAGCGGATACTCCATGTTTTGACACCACGTGCCCAAGGAATGCTACTTCCTCAAGCGAAACTCGCATTTCTTGACTTGGCATAAAGCTTGTTTTCACGAAGCCTTTCAAGTATCGACTTCAAATGGTGCTCATGATCTTCACGGCTTTTGGAATAGATGAGGATGTCATCAATAAAGACAACAACAAACCGATCCAAATATTCCTTGAATACTCGGTTCATCATATCCATGAAAGCGGCGGGAGCATTAGTCGATCAAAAGACATGACTAAGAATTCATAATGCCCGTCTGGGGAGTTACGAAGGCGGTCTTTGGAATATCCTCGGTTTTAATCTTGGTGATGATATCCGAGCGAAGATCGATCTTTGAAAAGAATTGTGCTCCTTGCAATTGGTCGAACAGGTCATCAATGCGAGTAGCGGATACCTATTCTTGATGGTGACATGGTTAATTCTCGATAGTCGTACAAAATCGCATACTCCCCATCTTTCTTCTTTACTGAATAAAATAGGAGCACCCCAGGAGATGTACTAGGGCGAATGAAACCGATGTCTAACAATTCACATAGTTGGACTTTTAACTCCACGAAGTTCAATAGGAGCCATTCGATATGGGGTTTTAGAAATGGGTTTTGTACGGTTCAAGTCGATAAAAAATTTGACATCACGTTACGGGGGTAGAGCCGGAAGTTCTTGAGAAATACGTCGGAAATTCTCTAACAACGAAAATATTATTCAAATCGACGTGTCTTTGTTCAAATCCATAACATGGGCTAAGAAAGCTTGACATCCATTTTTCAATAAATGAATAGCTTTATGGCTTGATATGATAGTGATGATTGATTTTAGTGGTTTAGTTGTTTGAATTAAATATATGAGGTTGGTTAGGAATATGAAAACTAACAACCTTACGAAAAAACAATCAATTTTGGCATGATGAGTGGGTTAACCAATCAATTCCTAAAATCACATCAAAAGCAAGTATCTTTAAAGAGATAAGATCAACGGGTAATGTGATGGTGCCAACTTGGATCAAACAAGATTTATAAACGTAGATGTAATGAAGGTTTCTCTAACGAGTTTCAACGAGATAAATCAAAGTCTAATTTCTCGGAGTCAAGTTTAAGCGTTGAGCACAAGCGGGAGAGATAAAAGAATGGGTAGAACCGGTATCTAGTAAGGTATAAACTTCAAGAGAGTTCAAAGATTAGCTTACCGTGATCACCTCGTTTGGGTTCCTCGCGTTTTGGCGATCGCGACAAAAGCTCTTCCGAGAACCGCTGATTTTGACTTATCCGGGACGACCTTTTGGAGTCACCATCCCGTTGAACTTGGTTTTTTCTACTGAAAACAATCTCGAGCTATATGGCCTTCCTTTCCACAATTATAACATACCTTGGATTGTTGTGGGCGGTTTGGGTGATATGTCCCTCTTTCCGCATTTATAACATCTAAGCTGGCGGTCGTTCTCCTCCCCTAAATTTGTTGTTGGTCTTTGGTCTTCTGCTGTTGATGTCTTCCGTCATTGTTGAATCTCCTCTTTTTGAAATTTCCACTTGACTCACCTCTCCTATTATCATATCATGCCACGATGACCACCAGTGAGTTCTGTACCTTTTGTTAAATATTTTTTCCTCCTCGTTGGTTATCATCGCTCACGATGATGTTACTCATCCCAGTATGACCACAGTTTGTGGTCCCTCGGTTGAACATACTCATTATCTCGCTCTAATAATTGAGCCTTGTTTACAACATCTGAATATAAAGAAAATTTATGAGAGATAAGATATTGTCGAATCTCGGGTTTTAGACCTCTCAGAAACATCCTTGTCATTCGTTCCTCATTCTCTACCAAATGAGGTGCAAACCTGGATAACTCAGCGAACTTCGCCTCGTCTTGGGGACACCATCATGTTGTTTTGTTCGATCGAATAAACTCTACCTTTTATAAATAAAGATGAATTTTTCTATAAATATTATTTTTGAATATTAAAATAAATTTGATATAATGTTATAGTTGTGGGTAATATTTATAAATTTTGCAAAAGTATGCAAGTTGTTATAAAATATTAGTTTGGTGGGGAATATTCTTTTTGTTAGGGAATATTAAATACAATGGCTCAATCATTGGTGGACCCCCACAAGCGAAATTATTATCGGGATTGAAAAAGCGACAAAAATATTTTATAAAAAAATAACGGCGGAGGTATTCTGAATTAAAAGCTGTTGAACTACCGGTGGTAAAAAATGCGATGTCTGGCGTGGTTGCGTAGTAGCACGCGTATTGATTATTGATGCTTCGTGAGAAGTCACTCATTATGCTCGATTATTACTTTCTGATAATTCTTTGCATCATATCTCTTATATTATTGATTCAATTATTGTCACGCGATATCATACATATAATATATTATAGTATTAAATCAATAATTGAGGCGACAAGTTATAAATGATTAATAATTGTTGAAAGATTAAATATGTGTTGATGAAAAAAAAATGATTTGTGGTAAGTTTGATTATTTTATGGGGGCTCATATATATCATCTAAGAGTCTCTTAAATCGTAATTATTTTATGGGGGCGTATATAATATCTAATTACCTTAATCGATAGTAATTACCTTAAATCGATAGTAATTACCTTAAATCGATAATAATTACCTTAGTATAGTATTTAATAATTACCTTAAATCGATAGTAATTACCTTAAATCGATAGTAATTACCTTAAATATAGTATAGTACCTTATCGATAGTATTTACCTTCGTTAATAGTAATTACCTTTACGATATAGTACGTTCGTTGACACTTGTTACCCACTTAGTAATTCACACATTCGGTACGTCGAACCACTTGTCGTTTCACATTCACGATTCGTCGAACCACTTTTCTTTTCATTCATCATTATTCGTCGAAACCACTTTGCCTTTTCACACGGCGGTCTTTAAGCTAGAAATCTTCTATAAATAGAGGCTGAGGGCTTCATTATTTTTCACGAATTCATTCGAGCTATAGAGAGAAAAGTATAGAGAGAATAAGAGAGAGAAGAAGAAGAGTATTTTATTTCTTACTGCTTCTTGCGATATTCAATCTCCTACCAAATGTAAGGGGTGTTATTCTTTCTTATTCATGAAGAAGCTGTTATTCCATTGCTTATTACATTGGAATAACTTTTGTATCTGTGGTTTACCTATACTTGGTGACATTCTTCTATTATACATTGGAACATCACATGCATGTGTTTTTTTACTGGGGACTGACATTCTTTATTATTATTACATTGGAACATCACATGCATGTGTTTTTTTACAGGACTGGTTAAAATCTTTATTATTACATTGGAACATCACATGCATGTGTTTTACAGGACTGGTTAAAATCTTTATTATTACACATTGGAATATCATCATGCATGTGTTTTACGGGATGCAGTTCCATCTTTATTATTACATTGGAACATCACATGCATGTATTCACATTTCTTTATTATTACATGACATTTCACAGACTGTTAATTTTTATTATTATTATTACATTGGAATAACTTTTATGCATGCGATCTATCGCATGCATGGTGATTTCTTTTGTTATTCCATTCTTTATTATACCCGGTTGGTTAAAACTTTGACTTATATACTCCATGAAATTAGTGGAATATCCTTGATATTTGCGTTTCATCGATATCTTTTCATGAAAATATTCTTGATCATTCTTGAATTTTACTCTACAAAAGCGATGTCATGTTGATAATTTGGGCGTTAATAATTCTGGATAAAATAATTCTTGAACTTGTTTTATTGAATTCTTATATCATTGTCATCATCCTCATGTTTATATTTTTTTGAAAGTCATACATGGCTTTTGTAGTGCATAGATGGACTTGGTATGATTATGACCGAGAGACTATTGATTGTAATCATGGCCAGTAATATTACAAATGATGTGGTAAAAATCCTCGATTAGTAGTGCATTGATGATGGAGCCGATTGTTGGCATGATCATGACCATTAATGAATACACAAATATTCTTGGCTTGGCGTGATGCATGAATAATTGTGGTGTGTGATAAAAAAAATATCCTTGGCCGTAGTGCGGGGGTGATTCGATGATGTGGAATATTTATTAAAAGTGAGTCTCGGCTATATACGATGATGAAAAACCTTTTAAAACCTAAAAGATAGTAGACTTTATTTTCTACTTGACTCTTTTAATGGATTGCATATTCATTTGTGATTAAAGCTGGTTGTTATTATTATATTTTTTATCGGTTTAACATTGTTGAAGACTATTGATAATTTATTACGCATTATCTTAGTCATAATATTTCTTCTTGGGCTAGTTGAGCTCACCCTTTCTTTCTTTCTTTATTCTCTTGAAAATGAGAATATAAATTTGGGGACGAGTCGGGGAAGCAGTGATGGTCACGAAGATAGCATTAGTAGTCCTCACTATTACGTGAAATAGTGTGATAATAATTAATAATGAGGACTCCTTTTTTTGAGTTTGTATAATATCTAGTAGACGATATTTGTATTTAAACTCACGATTTATATCGTATTATTACCACAGCATTATGTTAATAAGTTGTATTTAAATTACATACCATGTAAGTGGCGACCCAGATGGGTGATGTATACCTAATTTTGGGGCGTCACGGTTGATATATCGAGCTTAGGGATATGATCCACAGCTAAGATGTGAGAATAGTACTAGGAGGGAGAGGCAGGGAATACCTTATTAGTAGTATGACCTACTAAGTTTATGTGCTATTTTATTGGTTGGTGGTGAAGATATAGGATAATTTGTTACATGTCGATTAACCTTTTGTTTTGTGGCGATGTCTGAAAATGACATCGAGAATGTTGAGAATAGCAATGGAGCCTGACGATCGTTGATTCACCACATATCGATAATCGGGGATAATGTGCATCGAGGAAGCGACAATCCTCATCAAAAACAACAACAACTTGACCAAATGATGAATGATCAAATGTTGAGGCTTTATGCGATTTATCTGACAATGAGAGAGAAGCGACTCTGTCCAAAAGTGGGGTGGAAACACGGAAAACTCTCGGTGGTCACCATAAACAATTCAAGGCTGGGACCACCGGAGTTTAAGGGAGAGCAAAACCACTTACGGCGGAAGCATGGATAAAGCAGTTACCAAGATATTTGATGTCTTGGGATGCTCAGAGAAGCAAAAGTTCCCTTCTTGCTTTATATGTTGCGGAGGAGGCGGATTCTTGGTGGGAATCGGTAAAAGCGTACTCGACTTTCTTTGTCTTGAAGATATCTTGGGAGAAGTTCGAGGAGGCATTTCAGCGACAAATACTTTCACGAAAGTATTACGCCACATGAAGGAGGTGGAATTTATCAAGTTGGAACAAAACAATATGGCCAGGTAATATGATACGAGGCAAAATTTGCGGAGTTATCACGGTTTCGTCCCACTTGGTGGATAATGAAGAGAGAATGGTAGCGAATGTTTTTAAGAGGTTTAAGCGGAGATCGTCGACATCTTATTTCTCATAAAGCGTGTTTGTATTGGATGTTGTAAATAGGGCTCGATTAGTGGAGCGCGATAATGAGTCAACCTGACTAAAAAGAAGCGGTAAGCAAAATTATAATACCGGTGAGTAGTAGTCATCGAGCGGTGACAACAAGCGTGGAGGAATCAACGGGCGGATATGGTAACCACTTGGTGGTAATCGAGGCCAAAACAATAAGAATGGACATTTCAAAAAGGAGATTCAACAATGATGGAAAAGGCGTCGGCACCGGCACCCGTTGTTAAGGAAGGAAAAGACCACCTATCGTATGCTTCAAATGCGGAGGAGGGACACATCGATCAAAAGCTGCGTCATGCCGTCAAAGCATGTTATAATTGTGGAAGAAGGTCACTTAGCTCGATTTTGTGCGTTTCTGAAGACAAATTCAACTAGGATGGAGGCACCAAAGGCCGTCCCGAAAATTCAAAAGCCGGTGTAGTCTGAGGAGGCGTTTGTTGTGACCTCCCAAAAGAAGCGAGGAATCGAATGAGGTCATCACGGGTAAGCTTATCATAAACTCTAATGAAATCTATACTTTATTTGATCTGGGTTCTACCCATTCTTTTATTTCTCTACTTGCGCTCATCGATTAAATTTGACTCAGGAGAAATTAGACTTTGACTTATCTGTGGAAACTCGTTGGGAGAAACCTTCATTACATCCACTTTGTTTATAAGTCTTGTTTGGTTCAAATCGGTACCCTCACATTACACATCGATCTTATTTCATTAAAAATACTTGCATTTGGCGTGATTACAGGATTGATTGGTTAACTACTTATCATCATAAAAAATTGATTGTTTTAAATAAGGTTGTTAGCTTTCATATTCCTAATCAACCTATTATCTTGAATTCAAACGACCAAACCATTAAAATCAATCACGGTCATCTCGAGCCATAAAGCTATTAGTTTATTGAAAAAAGCGGATGTCGAGCTTTCTTAGCTCATATCCATCATGATTTAAATAAAAATAAATCGGTTTTTGAGCGATATTTCTATTGTTAATAAATTTCTGGCGTATTCCCAGAAGAACTTCTGGCCTACCCCGGCGTGAAATTGAATTTTGTATCGACCTTGAACGGTACAAAACCTATTTCAAAAGCCCATGTCGAATAGCTCTATTGAACTTGAGGAGTTAAAGACCCAATGCTGCGAGAATTGTTAGACATTGGCTTTATTAGTCCTAGTACTTCTCCTTGGGGTGCTCTGTTCTATTAAGTGAAGAAGAAAAATGGGAGTATCGACTTTGTATTGATTATCGGGGAGTTGAATCATGTCACCATCAAAAATAGGTATCCATTGCCCGCGTATTGATGACTGTTTGACCCGATTGCAAGGAGCCAAATTCTTTTCAAAGATTGATCTTAGTTAGGATATCACCAATTGAAGATTAGAACCGCGACATTCGAAAGGCGGCTTTTCGAACTTCGATGCGGGCATTATATGAATTCCTAGTCATGTCCTTTGGATTGACTAATGCTCTAACTTTGCCTTCATGGATATGATGAGCCAAGTATTCAAGGAATATTTAGATCACTTTGTGGTCGTCTTTATTGATGACATCCTTATTTATTCCAAAAGCGTGAAGAAGATCATGAAAGCAACACTTGAAGTGACACTCCAAAAGCTTAAATGAATATAAGCTTTATGCGAGTTGAAGAAATGTGAGTTACGGCTTGAAGAAGTAGCATTCCTTGGGCACGTGGTATCAAGTCATGGAATATCTGTTGACCCGGCAAAGATTGAAGCTATTGAAAGTTGGAACAACCTAATCGATGGCCAAAATCGTAGCTTTCTCGGTTTAGGCTGGTTATTATCGGAGATTAAATGGAAGGATTTTCTCGAATCGCTACTCCGATTTTCGGTGACTCGGAAAGATCTGAAAGTTCGGTTGGGCGAGCGAAGAATGTGAGAAGAGTTTTCAAGAACTTCGAGAGACTTATTTTGTTACGACAATACCATACGGCTCGGAGGATTTGTCATCTCTGATGATGCTTGAGCAAAAGGTTGGGATGTGTTCTTATGCAACATGGAAAAGTTATAGCCTATGCCTCGCGACAACTCAAAAAAATATGAGAGGAATTATCCTACTCATGATCTAGAGTTAGCGGTTTGTTATCTTCTTAACTTAAAATTTGGAGGCATTACTTGTATGGGGAGAAAGTGGAGATCTTTACGGATCGTAAAAAGCCTCAAATATTTCTTCACTCAAAAGGAACTCGACATGCGACAACGGCGTTGGCTTGAAGCTGTTGAAAGATTATGATCGTACCATCGATACCATCACGGAAAAGCGAGCGTGGTAGGTAGGCGCATTGAGTAGAAAATCATATGCAAATCTGAGTGCGATATTGTCGTATATGAGAGCCCATTTTGTGTGACTTGCAAAGGATGGAGATAGAGTTAAAGACTCGAGGGGCGCGTGTGATGATAGCGAGTATCTGAGTAGAACGAACTTTAATCGATAAAGTTAAAATGCTTTCTCAAGCTACTGGACACAGGGCGATCGCGTATGAGAGGAAAAAGTGCAAGAGGTGGTGCTATCTTAGGAAGCAAGAATCGATGAAGAAGGAATACTTGAGTCGACTCCGGACTTTGTGTTCTAACGACCACGATTTAAAGTATAATATCATGATGGGCGCCTGACACACATTTTGCAATCCATCACAGGAGTACCAAAATGTATCATGATATTAAATCGTACATTTTTTGGTGGAAGCAATATGAAGAGAGAGAGATAAGCGTTTTATTTATCTCGAGGTGTCTAACTTGTCAGCGAGTTAAGCGGAGCATCAAGTACCAAAAGGTCCATTGCAACCACTTGAAATTCGAATGGAAGTGGGAGCACATTACCATGGATTTAGATTCTGGGGTCTTCTAAGGTTTCTCGAGGCGTTGATGCGATTTGGGTCATTGTTGATAGATTGACCAAATCTGCTCATTTCTTCTCACAAATCTGAAAACTTATACACTTGAGCGTCTTGCTCGTATGTACATAAGCGAGATTGTAAAATTGCATGGTATCTTAGGTATCCATAGTTTACGATCGAGACCCAAGATTCACTTCACGATTTTGGGTTGGTTTGCAAAAAGCTATGAGGCGCAGACTTACGATTTAGCTCGGCATATCATCCTCGAGACGAGACGGACGATCGGAGAGGACTATTCAAACTCTTGAAGATCTATTAAGACTACTGTGTCCTTGATTTCAGGGGAGTTGGGACAAGTTCTTACCATTGGTGGAGTTTTCCTACTGACAACGATTATCAAGCAAGTATTGGCATGGCTCCATTGAGCGTTGTATGGAAGAAAGTGTCGTTCTCGATTATCTTTGGGATGAGGTGGGTGAAACAACGTTGTTGGGGCCGGGAGTTGATGCGTATGACTACGGAAAAAGATTGAAACGATCAAATGAACGTATAAAAAAACCTCACAAAATCGACAAAAAAGTTTATCTTGATCTTCATGAAAGGGCGTGGAATTCGATATAGGAGATCATGTGTTGTTTAGAGTTGCTCCATGGAAAGGAGTTACAAGATTTGGAAAGAGAGAAAACTTAATCCTCGATTCATCGGTCCATTTTAATCCTCGATCGAGTAGGAGCGTGGCTATATACTAAACTTTTCTGCTTGAAATATGTCTCGTGTTCATAACGTTTTCACATATCTATATTACGTAAATATGTGAAAGACCGAACCATATTATTGAGTTAGAACCGGACGAAATAGCGGAAGATTTGGCGTATGAAGAGTTCTGTTCAAATTTTGGATAAGAAGGAACATATTCTACGCTCGAGTTATACCTCAAGTCGAAGTTTTGTGGAGGAACCACGATGTTGAGAAATGACTTGGGAGTTAGAATCGAAATGAAATCAAGGTATCCTTACCTCTTGACATACCGGTCGTCGTACCCTAATTTAGAGGCGAAATTTTCATAAGAAGGGGAGGTTGTAAGACCCGACTTTTATAAATAAAGATGAATTTTTCTATAAATATTATTTTTGAATATTATGGAATAAATTTGATATAATGTTATAGTTGTGGGTAATATTTATAAATTTTGCAAAGTATGCAGTTGTTATAAAATATTAGTTTGGTGGGGAATATTCTTTTTGTTAGGGAATATTAAATACAATGACTCAATCATTGGTGGACCCCACAGCGAAATTATTATCGGATTGAAAAGCGACAAAAATATTTTATAAAAATAACGGCGGAGGAGGTATTCTGCAGTTTAAAAGCTGTTGAACTACCGGTGGTAAAAAATGCGATGTCTGGCGTGGTTGCGTAGTAGCACACGGTATTGATTATTGATGCTTCGTGAGAAGTCACTTTCGGCTATGCTCGATTATTACTCTGATAATTCTTTGCATCATATCTCTTATATTATTGATTCAATTATTGTCACGATATCATCATATAATATATATATTATAGTATTAAATCAATAATTGAGGCGACAAGTTATAAATGATTAATAATTGTTGAAAGATTAAATATGTGTTGATGAAAAAAAAATGATTTGTGGTAAGTTTGATTATTTTATGGGGCTCATATTTGATTATTTTATCATCTAATGTCTCTCTATAGTCTCTAAGTCGATAGTATTTACCTATAGTAATTACCTTTCGATAGTATTACCTTAATAGTAATTACCTTATGTCGATAGTATTTACCTTTGAATATAGTAATTACCTTAAATCGATAGTAATTACCTTTATCGATAGTATTTACCTTTGTGATAGTATTTACCTTAAATCGTAATAGTAATTACCTTACCGATAGTAATTACCTTAATTAATAGTATTTACCTTAGTAATTTAGTTGTTCCACGAACGTTACGAACGTCGAACCACTTGTTTTCACATTCTGAGCGTCGAACCACTTGTCGTTTCACATTCTGAGTGATCGAACCACTTTTTTCTTTCACATCATTAATCGTCGAAAGCCACTTGCCTTTTCACACGGCGGGTGCTAAGCTAGAAATCTTCTATAAATAGAGGCTGAGGGCTTCATTATTTTCACGAATTCATTCAAGCTATAGAGAGAAAGTATAGAGAGAATAAGAGAAAAGAAGAAGAGTATTTTTTTTTTACTTACTGCTTCTTTGCGATATTCAATCTCTACCAAATGTAAGGGGTTGTTATTCTTTCTTATTCATGAAGAAGAAGCTGTTGTTATTCCATTGCTTATTATTATACATTGGAATAACTTTTGTATCATGTGTTTACCTATACTTGGTGACATTCTTCTATTATTATTGGGAACATCACATGCATGTGTTTTACAGGACTGGTTAAAATCTTTATTATTAACATCACATTGGAACATCACATGCATGTGTTTTACATTGGACATCACATTAAAATCTTTTATTATTTATTATTATTACATTGGAACATCACATGCATGTGTTTTACAGGACTGGTTAAAATCTTTATTATTACATTTGGAATATCCTATCTGTGTGTTTTACAGGATGCAGTTCCATCTTTATTATTACATTGGAACATCACATGCGTTGAATTTCACGACTGGTTTCGTTATTTATTATTACATTGGAATAACTTTTGCATGCGTGCGATCTATCGCATGCATGGTGATTTCTTTTGTTATTCCATTCTTTATTATACCCGGTTGGTTAAAACTTTGACTTATACTCCATGAAATTAGTGGAATATCCTTGATATTTGCGTTTCATCGATATCTTTTCATGAAAATATTCTTGATCATTCTTGAATTTTACTCTACAAAAAGCGATGTCATGTTGATAATTTGGGCGTTAATAATTCTGGATAAAATAATTCTTGAACTTGTTTTATTGAATTCTTATATCATTGTCATCATCCTCATGTTTATATTTTTTGAAAATCATCGTACATGGCACATAGTGCATAGATGGACTTGGTATGATTATGATGACAGACTATTGATTGTAATCATGGCCAGTAATATTACAAATGATGTGGTAAAAATCCTCGATGGTAGTAGTGCATTGATGGGCGATTGTTGGCATGATCATGACCATTAATGAATACACAAATATTCTTGGCGTAGTGCATGAATAATTGTGGTGGTGATCTTAAAAAGAATATCCTTGGCCGTAGTAGTGCGGGGGTGATTCGATGATGTGGAATATTTATTAAAATTTGAGTCTCGGCTATATACGATGATGAAAAACCTTTTAAAACCTAAAAGATAGTAGACTTTATTTTCTACTTGACTCTTTTAATGGATTGCATATTCATTGCTGAGTTAAAGCTGGTTTATCTATTGTATTTTATCGGTTTAACATTGTTGAAGACTATTGATAATTTATTACGCATTATCTTAGTCATAATATTTCTTCTTTGGCTAGTTGAGCTCACCCTTTCTTTCCTTTGTTCTCTTGAGGAAATGAGAATATAGGCTTGGGGCGAGTCGGGAAGCAGTGATGGTCACGAAGATAGCATTAGTAGTCCTCACTATTATTACGAAATAGTGTGATAATAATTATAATGAGGACTCCTTTTTTGAGTTTGTATAATATCTAGTAGAGCGATATTTGTATTTAAACTCACGATTTATATCGTATTGTATTACGTTATTTATAAGTATTTATACCATTTATTAAGTTAAGTTGTATTTAAATTACGTACCATGCCATGTACCCGACCCAGATGGGTGATGTATACCTAGCCAAAGATATTCATCGATTAATCATTCATCTTTTTTCCTACGGGCCAAAGATATTTAGTAATATCATCATTTAGGATGAGGATGATGAAAAATATTTTAAAGAAATCGAATCCGATTGAGGCGGAAGGACAAATATTAGGGATTAGTATAACGGTTTATCGAAGATCAATAATACTCCATAATAACCAATTTTGAAGAAATTCAAAAATAAAGATCAAAACATGGATCTGATCAAAGATAGTAACCATAATAGACATCTTGGACAAAAAAAAAAAATTTCATTTTTAGGTGAATAGTGTAAGTATTCATGAATAATGTTGTATCGTGAATAGTCTTGAGTATCGTGAATAGTAACCCCAGACACAAAAAGTTCCAAATTTGATAAAAATTCAGATCAATACTTGGCGTAATGATATTGAAGAAATAATATCATATATGAAGAAAATAACATCCACTACCTCAAAATAACCATACTTATCGGAATGAATTTTGGAATATAGTCTTGAAGAAAAACTTGTACTAAAAAATAGAAACTCTCACAAAGTATCTAAATACTCACAAAATACACTCGATAATATAGAGAGAAAGAGAGAAAACTTATGTTTACGGTGTGATTTTCAATTCTAACTTAGCCCTCTATTTATAGGAAAATGTTAGCACAAAAGCAAACTTGACACTTTTGATGGCTTTACACTACTTATTGTCACCCACCACATTTGAAATAAAATTCAGCACATTTCTTCACCAACCACAAGTGGGGCCCACTCAATTCTAAAATTTTCCACCAAAATCATTTATAAACCTAATTTACGAATCAGTCACTCTTAAAATTCATAACAAATCATACGTTCATTTTTAACGGTTCAAAATTTGTGGACATATACTCAACTTATATATGTATAACATATCCAAAAATTACAACGATCCAGCGGTCGGGATTAAAAATTATAACTCACATGATATATCTCAAAAAACCTTTGGTTTAATTTTTAATACCTTCATTCAAACAAAAATCTTGATAAAACACCTCAACATTAACTCCTTCATTTTTAACCACAATAAATATATCCAACATTTATATCCACATAAAATAAATATTTTCTTTATCATATGAATCAATAATTAATTATTCACAAATAATATTACGAATCACATTTATGACAACCGGTAGTTCGAGGAAGAGGGGCTTTCGATAAGAATTTCTCCTTCTTGGCGCAATTAGGTGACCAAACCTCTCCTTGACGAACTTTCTAGACATTGCCAATAATGTTATCTAATAATATTATTCAAATAATATGAATTATTGATCGATAATGGGAAATCTTGTGCGATGACAATTATTGAAACAACAATAATATAAAATATCAACGATGACAATTATTGAATCAATAAAATAAAATATTGAGCGATAACTACTGTAACAATTATTGAGTAGTGCCTTCTTACGTAAGGATCGATAATTCATCAATCTTTATGCATCCACGCGTATTATTTTAACCACCGTATTTTAACCACGTAGTTATTTATAAAACTCAAACTTGTATTCAAGAAGTTATTATTATGGTAACAACTACCGTCGTTATTTATAAAAACTCGAACTTATTTTATAACGTTTTTTGCTTCATCCAATAACGAGAATTATTACATTATGGGGCCCACAAAATGATTCAATTTTATTTATGATAAGTTGGGGTCGAATATTCCCCTCCTTTATAAAGATATTCCACGACCTAAAATAATATTCCGATCATTACGAGTAGATCTCGATCAATGATTATTTTATAACCAACTTAAAGCTTATTTTTTGCAAAAAATTTGCACATTTCACCCCTTGATCAACGATATTGTATATCAAATTTAATACCTTATTATTCACAATAATAATTAGAAAAAATTTTGTCCTTTATCTCCTTTCCTTTTATCGATTTTTATTTATAATAAGTTGATTACTATCTTTATACCAACTTATTTCATTAATCCATCATAGATTCATATTCATAACACTTAACATACCATAACACATTACTCGCTTTAAACATCCGCTTATCCCTTTCATGACTCAAAAAGTCGAGAATCATTTGCCACAACTTATATAAAAGTTAAAAAATATTACCTTATACGACATATACCTATCATATACACAACATAGAATCATACATATTAATACTACTACTTACTTATTTCTTACGCCTCCATTAAGGATCAATTGCTTAGAAATCTGTCTATTCCCATTATCCTCGATAATCCATTCGCACATAACTATACTTAGTTCGTCCAATTTACAACACATTATGAGTTTTAAGAACTCACCACAAATGACGAGTTTAAGAACTCGACATTGACCACATATTCTTTAACTATACTTTGCCTATTAATTATACTATCGTTTATGGGTCTGGTACTACACTTTTTAAATCAACCACCTCATTGAGGTAGCTTTCAATGTGAGCCTCTATTTCAGCTATTGGCTTTGATATTGGCTTGGTCATGGAGGTTGGCTCCTTCTTTACAATCTGAGGGTATTTCTAATTCTTTTCTATCTCACATCTACACACCTAAGTTATCCTGATTATCAACTAATATATACACATAACAAATAATAGTTTTATACAAGTTATCTTTTATTTTGTTTGACAATGAATTTATTCAATTCATCTTCTTTAAAACTCTATATTGAGTTATTTGTATTTTCAACGTTTTCCTCTGTTTCTAAGGTTATAGCCTAAGGTCTAACCCACCTAAGGTTTTTAACCCTAAAGCTCTGATACCATGATGTAACGCCCCCAAATTCGGTGCATGAAACCCAAACTCGGTGCTTCACGATACCATTTCTATGAGCGGAATAATACTAATAATAATAACAATAATATAAATATCAAACTTAATTTATATTTATCAGTCTACTAATCCCAAGTACGCAACCTTTACTATAATTCTTTACATGATATATAATACATATCATTGTCTATATATTGTCTAACTATTACAAAAGATACCATTAAACATATTACATTTGCTTTCCTTTTCACTTGTTCTTATTCTAAACCTTCTAAGTTGATCACGCTTAGTTGAAACATTTAAATTAAGCAAGGATGAGCATTTGAGTGCCCAATAATAATAACAATTATAAATATAATTAGTTGAAAGAAATAAATGTTTTCTTTGTACATCACTTCTACATGAATTTATAGTTGTGAAGTAAACCGAACCGATAATAATAACATAACAATTCTATCTCAAATTTTTGAAACTACGTATTGACTATATATATAGGTATTAGTCGACATACTATGAACATTGTTTTTATTTTTTCGCTAAGGTTTAGCGAAACTTCATCATCATAAAACCGTCATAACTTACAGGCACGGGGTGTACATCCCATGGACCTCAGATTTGATCAATACTACATTACAAGAACGATATTATCGTTCACTCACTCTCATCGCCTTTGGCGCATAAAAGTTTTCCTTGATCGGGATGTTCATACTTAGTCCGGAATCCAAAACCAAAACAATTTGATTGGATACAAAAAGGGTTTTATCATATTCAACGATATTTCTAAATTTGTGTACTAGCAATAGCTTAATATATATATATATATATATATATATATATATATATATATATATATATATCAACATGTGATTAAATATGATGATTATCCAAGTGGGGACACTTGTATAACCATATTTAGAAATTAACGAATGTAATATATATATACGAATTACCATATACTAACATGTTGATAAACAATGATCGGATATAGAATATATCACAATAGGGTTAATAATATAGCATAATAATAATATAATTCTGAAACTTCTTACTCATGTCCATTGCATAAAGGAAATGCAAAGGTAAGATACTTTTTGCACGATCTTCATTTATACGATTTGTAACTTAGTTTTATCTTTATATATAACACCTATCGATTAATAAGATCATTTGATCGATTAGAATAACATATCTATAACACATATACTTTGCTTATTGCGATTAACAAAGACATAACCTAATCACATTGTCACATATATTTACAAACCATTGAATCACAAATAAACACATATCTAATCAAATTATCTAAGTCCAGATCAATTTACGAAACATGTATGTTGTCTGAAGCGACTTTATCGGGTAATTATCAAGTCTAAGACTACATCCTCAGTTCAATATCTCGTAAAATATCGATTCATATTATTTTTAAATGACTTATAATAATTTTTAAACATTTATTATAATTTATCATGAATTTTCAAACATCTAAATCATTATTAAATGATTTAAATATTAAATAATTCTATTATCATTAATATTTAATTAATATTAAACTATTAATGAAACCATTGCCAAAAATATTAAAGTTATTTATAATAACTTAAAATATTTTTAAAGTATTATATTATCCTTAAATGATTTTTAAAATAATTAAAATCATTTTAAAAATTACCATTAATATTTAATTATTAATTAATGTCTTATTTATCAAAATATTAAAAGTCATTAATTATAACTTCAAATATTCTTAATTATTAATATTATCAAAATATTTTTAAAATTAAAATCATTTTAATAATTATATTTAATATTAAATATAATGTAATATCAAAATTTAAAAATCATTAATTATAACTTGATTTTTAATTCATTTATATCCTTTTTAAATGATTTTTAAATAAATAAAACCATTTTAAAACTATTTATTTAATATAATTATTAAATAAATTTAATATCATTAATATTAAATTAATAATCATTAATATTAAATTATTAATGAAATTATCCTTTAAATATTAAAAGTTATATTTTATAACTTAAAATATCTTTAAACACTTTATTTTCATTTAAAATGATTTTTATAATATTAAAATCATTTTAAAACTAATTTATTTAATATAATTATTAAATAATTCTAATATCATTAATATTAATTAATTAATGAAATTTACCTTTAAATATTAAAAGTTATATTTTATAACTTAAAATATTTTTAAACTATTTATTTTCATTTAAAATGATTTTTCTAATATTAAAATCATTTTTAAATTAATTTATTTAATATAATTATTAAATAAATCTAATATCATTAATATTAAAATATTAATATTTTTCATGACAAAAAATATCAAAAGTTATATTTTATAACTTAAATATTTTATAACCTTTTAAATCATTTTCTATAATTTTTAAATCATTAATTCTATTTTCCATAATTTATTTAATACATTTATTAAATAACTTAATTATCATTAATATTAATTAATTAATGAAATTCATCACAAAAATATTAAAAGTTATCAAAAATAACTTAAATTATTTTCTTATATAATAATATAATTTTAAATGATTTTTCATATATTAAAATCATTTTTAAATAATTTATTTAATATTATAATTAAATAAATTAAATACCTTTAATATTCCAAAATATTAAATATTTATGAAATATATTCAAAATAATTAAAAATAATTTTGGATTTTAAAATAATTTTAATAATTTATTTTTATTTTTAATAATTAAAAACTAATTTTTTATATTTATTTAATAAAAATAATAAATTTTTAAATAAAATTAATAAATATAACCTTATCTATATATAATTGTTAACTAGCCTTATAAAATAATCATATGTGTGGCTTGACCACGTTTGACCATATTCATGCTTTATTGTAGTGTTATTACGTAAGCACCATCCAACTAGTGATAAATTTGTTTAAACATGTTCCGTCGTGTACATTAAAGTAGTGTATCTAAAGTACATATTAAAACAAAAAAATCATCATCATCAATATACATAACATGAATAATTAATCGATGACTAGGGCATCAGAATGAGTCATAATTTGTTCTTCATCATTTGGGTTACCGAAATGAATAACGGCGACCTTTCAACTGATCAATATTCATATAAACTAGATTCTGACATACTACTTGTTTCGTTCGTAACATTTTATGATTTAAGGCTCGTGGTTGTAGACCACATACACAGGACTACATTTCATTAAAGACATAACCATAACAACAACAATATTATGTTTGAAATCTTCCGTCAAGGATCCATGTTATGGTTTCTAGCAACCAGATCATCATTTTAAACAACGTTCTTGAATTTCGAGGATTTCTAGTTTAGGGTTTATATACCTTACTTTGAAGAATCCACTTACGATCCTCGTTAAAGGAAATCGTGGGGTTTAATTATGTGACTGAGATCAATACTATAAATTTTAAGTGGGTTTTAGAGAGAGAGGGTCACGGAGGAGAGTTGTGCAAAAAATTGAGCTAACCATTGATATTTCTCTCTCTGAATCTATTTATACAAGTCTTGGATGGATGTAAATGGCTAATAATGGACTGATGTCTTTGGAGATTTTGTGTAAACCAGTTTCTATAAGTTGTTCAACAACTCTCATATACATATCTTAGCAAGACACTGCAACAACAAAAGCCTCAATTATGCAAGGAGGGACAAAATGGTCTTTGGCCTTGAAAATTTTTTCCAGATGGCATTATGGAATTTTCAAACCAGCTTAGGTTTAACCTTAGGGATCTAACATCTAAACCCGGTTCATCATTTTAGACTTCTATATAACATATTTAATAAAAAATCATAACATCTAACAACTACATTGATCAACACCAGATTTCTAGTTTAGGGTTTATACCTTACTTTGAAAATTTTGGATTCTAGGCTTACGATATGTTAAAGGAAATCGTGGGGACTTGATTATGTGACCGATATAATTATAATTTTTAGAGTGGGTTTTAGAGAGAGGGCTTATGGAGGAGAGTTGTGCAAAAATAAGCTAACAATTGATATTTCTCTCTCTAGATCTATTTATACAAGTCTTGGATGCATGTAATGGCTAATAATGGACTAATGTCTTTTTCAAGATTTTTTGTCATTTAGGATAAAAAAATGGATATCTAAGTTGTTCAATCAACAACTCCATCTTACTTTGAAGATTTGCAAGCTAGCCTTAATTATGCAATAAATTTTAAGTGGGCAAAAAAAGCTCTTTTCTCTCTCTAGAAAATTTAATGGCATTATGGACATTTGGCAAACCCTTGGGGTTTGACCCTTTGGTTTAACCCTAAGGTTTTCCAAAAATTTGGATTTCTAGGATTTTATTTAGGATAAAATAAAAAAATTAGTTTCCAAAAAAAATAAAATTAGGGTTTCATTAATTACATTAGATTTCTAATGATATAAACTTGAAAATTAAATTAAAAATTTACTAATTATAATTAACATTACTAAGTAATCAATTAGGGTTTATGCTTTTGGTAATTAGGGTTACTAAATTAAAATTAGGGTTTCTAATTACTAAATTAGGGTTTAAAATTTAGGGTTTCCATAATTAACAATTATAATTCTAATACTTGTTAATTACTCACATTAACACAATTCTAACACATCACAAACTCAATTTTTATGTTTCAAATTAGGGTTTCCCATTTGAATTAGCGTTTTAAAATTAGGGTTTTTTAAAGATTATTTTTCTAAAAATAAATTAGGGTTTGTAATTGCTAATTAGGGTTTTCCCATAATTAACATTAAATTCTACAATACATATCATATAACAACATAAATCATATATCACATGTTATATAAAAAAAATCATGAATTTCCCTTTAAATTTTAAATATAAGGTTAAACACATTAATATTAAGGTGTAAATATAATACATTAAAACTTTTCCACACATTAACATTACACACATAGTAAGTACATATCTATAATAATTTGACAAATAATAATATACTATTATTATTCTCATTCATTGATAAAAATCCAAAATTAGGGTTTGGATTTCATATCGATTTATTATTCATATTTAACATTATTAATTAAGTTAAAATAATTAACTTAATTAAACTAGCATAAATTCATATATTAAAGTAGATTAATTATTATACTAATTCTAATAATCATTTCATATATTATTTAAATAATATATAACCATATTTTCATGAAAAATAATAATAAAAACATTTCTACTATAAAATTAATTAATAAAAAGAATAAACTTTATAATAATCAATAATTCTAAAATAAAATTATTTGTAAACATTCATGTAATAAATATATTTTATTTATTACATAATTACATACGCTTTATCTTGTACAATTCCTCATCCTTAAAATAAAAAAAAATTATAAGCAAAATTTCTGATTTAATTATATAAAAATTATAGGGTTATTACACCACTACTCTTCCCCGTATTGACATTTCTCCCATCAGCTCTCCTTTTCAAACATTCCTTCACCCTATGTTCTATTGATCCACAAATCAAACAACCACTATTCATCCTTGGATTAGGATAATTGGGAGGGATATGTCCCTCTTGCCCACACTTAAAACAGACAGACTTTCCCTTCAAACACTCTCCGGAATGGTTCTTCCCACAGTTTCCACATTGCACCACCTGTTTCTTCACACCCTCCTGCTTAATTTTGATATTTCCTAAATTGTCCTCTTTTCTTTTTCCCATCTTACTTCCACTACTCCCTTCCATTTTGACAACTCTCTCTACCTTAGCTTTATTCTTTTTCTCCTTATTGTAAAGAGTCATAGCTTCACTCCCTTCTTCGGCTATGATAGCCTTGTCAAACAGAGCTACAAAAGTACCAACCTGTAATACTGCCACCTTGTTATAGAGCCAGGGTTTTAAGCCCACCTCAAACCTTCGTGTCTTCCTTGCTTCCGTGTCCACTTGATGTGGAGCGAACCTAGCTAATTCATTAAATTTCACAGCATACCCACTGACAAGTCCCCTTGCTTCAACTCCAAAAATTTTACTTCCATCCTAGCCTGAATACTAGCCAAAAAATAATTCTCAAAGAATAGTGTTTTGAACCTAGTCCACGTCACCTCTCCTACTCCAGCTCTAGTTTGATTTGCCTCCCACCTGAAATTTGGCTCCTATTTCATCATATAAGTGGCAAAAGCTACTTTTTGCCCTTTAGCTACCCTAGCGATCACAAAAGCCGTTTATATCTCCTTTATCTAAGTCTGAGCTTCTACCGGGTCAGTTGTCCTTCTAAACTTTGGCGGTCCTACGACTTTGAAATCTTTAAAATTTGCCAACCGATTATTGAGCTGATTTTCTCCAACTGGTACTTCATTCTGCATAGCTTGAACTATCATGTTAGCAAAATTTCATATTGGGTCTGGTTGTTGTTGTCTCTCAACATTGTTGATAGATTCTTCAACGCCTTTTTGTTTTATTTTGTCTTCTTGGCGGCATTATCTCGATAAAATCATAAATTATCCTTTTATTGACTTATATTCTATGTCTTATCGATATTTTAACATATAACGCGTGATTTCAAACTCAAATAATCATATACTCAAAATGTTAAATTTTCAAACTTGGTTTACTATATTATCGAATTATCGTATAGATACATACAAACTTATTTCATTAAACAAACATATATTCACATTCATTCATAGTACTTTACATCGATAACACATATTGTTATAAGCATCCATTATCCCTTTATGACCACAAAAGTCGGGATTTGCTACTACAACTTATACCCAAAAGTTAGAAATATTACATTACACACATATTATATCATTAAACATACATATTCAAATACTAGTCTTACTTATTCCCTACACCTTCTCCTGATCTTGGACAATCTTTCGCCTGATGACCTTCCAACCCACAAATAAAACATGCACCTTGCTTATAGTCAGGACAATAAAGAGAGGTATGTCCCTTATAGCCGCAAATGTAACATATCTTTTTCCTTATCTTGCATATGCCTCTACGTTTTCTTTTACGATTCCTACACTTTCCTATTTTCTTAAAGTTTTCAGAATTTTCTAACTAACGGTCGTTCACCTTTCTTTTCCCCTTCTTACTTGGAGTTGCACCTGATATTCTGCTTTTGGCTCTTATCTGATCTATTTGGATCTTAAGCTTATCTTGTTCTTCCATTATTTCGATCAACGCCTTCTTCAATTGACTATTAAATAGCTTTTCTATTTCCAACAATTTTTCTAAAGAAGAAACTTGGTCCCATGATTACGCACTTCGCATTTGATGCTTGATCACCTCCACTTCATGTCCAAATCACTATCTCATTAGTTCCACCGTTTACGGTCCGTTTTACTATATTCTCCAAAATAATCACTTCATCAAGGTTACTTTCAACGTGAGCCTCTATTTCAAACTATTGGCTTTATATTAGCTCGGGTGTATTGATTTGATCCTTCTTCATGTTATAAGCGTATAATAATCCTTTTCCACTTTGACATCTACACATAAATTATTTTGATTAGTACATATAGTATATTATATTCACACAACAAATAATAGTTTTATATAAGTTATCTTTTATTTTGTTTTACGATGAATTTATTTAATTCATCTCCTTTAAACTCTATTTGAGTTATTTATATTTTCAACGTTTCCTCTCATCCCAAAGTTTATAGCCTAAGGTCTATCCCACCTAAGGTTTCTAACCTAAAGCTTTGATACCATGTTGTGACGCCCCAAATCCGAAAAAGTACTTGAAACTGGTACTTGGTGCTCCACGATAACATTCATTCAACTACTTAATGTATTAATTAAACAAAATTATTATATCAAAGTTATCTACCTTCCCGATCTCGAGAACCTTTAAGTCTTACATTACATGATAAATATTATATTATCTTACTACAAACAAATATAAATAACATAATATAACCTAATCCTTGACTTCCCTTCCTTTGTCCTTGTTGGAACCTTCAGTCGTCGTGCTAGCTTAAATTTGAAAACATTTAAATTTAAAGCAAGAATGAGCATTTGAGTGCCCAACAAGTAATAGCAATGAATAAAGATTATCCGAAAGATTTAAATGTTTTTCTTTGACGACACTTCAACAACGAAGAAAAAGGTGTGAAGTAAGCTGAAACATTACTGAACTACATAACAATTCTTTTTCATTTTTGAAACTACGTACTCACTATAAATGTAAAATAGTTTGATAAACTATAAACTTTAGTTTTAATTTTCAAAAAGGTTAAATAGAACTTCATCTGAAAATCGTCATGTCTTACGAACACGGAGGGTGATCATCCCGTTATGCCCTGTATTGATCAACACTACTTGTTTGAACGATAAGTCGTTCAGCTGGTCTGCCTTTGGCACATAAAAGTTTTTCCTGTTCGGGATGTTTATAATTAATCTTAAATCTAAATTAAAATAATTCAATGAAATAATAATAACATTCTATCATGATCTACAATATTTTTCATTCTATGTCTAGCTGAGTTAAATAGCTTAGATAGTTTTAAATAACATATACATATCTGAAAACTCATACGTATGTACCGACATGAGACTAAATACAATCATTATCTAAGTGAGGGCACTTGTATAATCTAATTTAACTATCTATATACAGGTATACATTGATCATACATTACTACTGTACTGGTAAACGAATAGAGTTTGATAATTGGCATGGATACTAATATTGAAATACATGATCGATAAAAATATAATTTAATAACTTATATAATAGGAATATAATTCAATAACTTACTTACACATGAGTATTGCATAAGTAGATACGAAGAGTAAGGATACTTACTGATCTATCCGCTACATAACTTAGTTTTATCTTTTATATTTATCTGAAACCTATCATTCATAAGATTATTCTTTTGATCAGAATAATATATCATAACACATAACACTGCTATTTGCAGTCATCATGTAGCGTAAACACATTGTCACATAGTTATATCGGTCGTTCTAACATAAATAATTACTTATCGTGTCAATCTATATAAGTCTTGTCAACTTGGATTCATTTTTTGCAAAATGACTTTTTTATCGGATAATAATCGAGTTTATATTTACTTAAACTCTCGTAAACTTTATACTATAGTAATAATTTAAATATTAATCATATTATTTTTCAAGGTATTATAATAATTTTTAAATAATTATTATAATTTATCATGATTTTTCAAACACTGAAATCATTTTTAAATGATTTAAATATAGAATAATTCCATTATCATTAATATTTAATAATATAAAAATATTAATGAAATACTTGACAAAATATCTAAGTTATTAATAATAACTCAAAATATTTTTAAAACATTTATTTTACCCTTAAATGATTTTTAAAACATTTAAAATCATTTTTAAATGATCACTATTAATATTTAAATATTAATATATTATTCATGAAAATATTAAAAGTCATTTATTATAACTTAAAATATTTTTAAATCCTTTATATCATTTTTAAATGATTTTTAAATCATTAAAACCATTTTTAAACTATTTATTTAATATAAATATTAAATAAACCTATTATCATTAATATTAAATTATTAATGAAAATTACCTTAAAATATTAAAAGTCATGATTTATAACTTAAAATATTTTTAAACATCTTATTATTATTTAAAATAATTTTAATAATATAAAAATCATTTTAAACTATTTATTTAATACATTTATTAAATAAATTTAATATCATAATATTCAAATAAATAGTAATATTAATGAAAAATATGTCAATTTATCAAAAGTTAATTTTCATAATTTAAAATAATTTTTAAAACCAATTTTGTAATTTTTAGAAATTTATTTCTATTTTTAATGAATTTTCGAAATTATAAAACAAAAATAATTAAATCATCGCTAACTTGTTGGTCGATTTGTTTTTTAGGCGTGGTCTTGTAATGGTCTTGTAGTAGGGTTGTAACTCTACACAATACAACAACTAATATGGTCATAAAGCAACATAGATGCAAGATTTGGCCTGGCAAAGTCAACATCGAGCTTCGGGTTTTCTAGAAACCCATACAGCTTCATGGGTTCATTTTGTGGCTTAAATATCTATAGGTTCTGGTTACGATTAATGTGTTCTAATGGTTTAGGGTTGCAGTCCACATGTCAAGGCACAATTATCAATCATCAGGTCAACCTAACTACATCAAAATCATAACCTAGCATCTGGTCAAACATTTTCAGAACTAATGTTCATACGGTTTCTGGGTTTTCCCTGAAACTCCATCCGTGAGTGAGTGGCCTAGTTTGACCATCATTTACTTTCATTCTGTTGTTTATCTAGGTGATTTAGGAGCATGAATATGTAGTATACATACAAGAGTATAATCTTATAACACGAATACAAGCAAATCATCAAATACATGCAAGATCTGGAACCATGAAGTTCTTGTCAGACACTGAAAAACACATTCTAGGTTACCTAGAAAATAAAGGTCAATGCCGAGTAGGCTACTTTGACCATCCACTACTTACAATCTGTTGATTGTTTGAGTTATTTAAAGGCATGGATCTGGAGTATAACTAATAGGCTACAAACTAAATACAATAACATCTCCAAAACATTTAACACCTGACATATTAAGGCTTGACAAAACCTTGTCAGACACTGATTTTGAGTTTCTGGGTTGCCCGAAAACTCTTGGTCATGCTCGGTCAACTTAGTTTGACCATGAATAACGTTTGTTCTGGACATGATCTAAGCATGATTTCAAGTTCCGATTAAAGTCCTTACAGCAAACTACAAGTCTAAAACTTCAAACATACAAAATCATTAACACTACAAAAAAGGTCATTGCCGACGGCCTTTCCCGTCGCTTAACGACTCTCTTCTCATCAAGTGATCACGGTCGTTAAGCGACGACACGTTCAAGTAAGCCCTCCCCGCCACAGAGGTTATCGCCCGTGACTCTGGTCCGCTCATAGTCGGGAAGAATGTCATTCTTGCGAAGCGGGTCATTGTCGACGGTCCTTTGTGGCGCCCCAAAAATTAGGTATCGTCGCCACCATCTTGGGTCGCCACTTACGTGGTACATAAATTCAAATACAACTTAATAATACAACCTGTTTAATGATCAATACGACAAAACATAAACTATGAGTTTGAATACAACTATTGTCTACTAGAGATTATACAAACTCAAAAGGAGTCCTTATTACAATTATTATTACACTATTTCACAGAATAGTGAGGAATACTAATGCTATCATCTGGTCCGTCACTCCGTTTCCAGATTAGTCCTGCTACGTTCTCATTTCTGAAGAGAACAATAAAAGTAAAAGGGTGAGCTCAACTAGCCCGATGGGAAATATTATGACTAAGATAATGAAGAATATATTATCGTTAGCCTTCAACAATGTTAAACTTATTATTAATGAAATTTAATTTTCTCTATTTATTATTTTGAAATAGTAAGGGTTGATTTGATTAATGTGGATAGTTAGGGGTAAAATCATGAAATATTTCAAAATAAGCAAGTGGTTATAAAATATTCATTGTTGTCGGGGAATATTAGTTTGGTGGTGGAATATTAAATGCTTTGTCGGGAATATTAAATGCGGCCAGTAGCGACCGTGTGTGGGCCCATGTGCGAGCGATTGGATGAAAAAAGCAAATATAAGTTGTTTTTAAAAAACGGCGTAGTTATTCAATTATTATCTTTTATTAAAATACTAAATTGGTTAAAACACGATGTCTGCGTTGTTGCACGATGCACCATTGATTGCATTATTGATTCTTACGTGAAGGCCTTTACTCGATAATGGTTCTGATAATTCTTTATTCGATTTTTTTTATTGAGTTAATAATTCTTTGCGTTGATATTTTATATTCTTTGTTGTTTGATAATTGTCATTACGATATTTTTTTCATTATCGAAGCAATAATTCATATTATCTGAATAATATTATTAGATAACATTATTGGCAATGTCTAGAAAGTTACATCTAAGGAGAGGTTTGGTCACTAATTTAATTGCGCGATGATGAAGAAAAATCTTTATTGGAAAGCCCTCTTTCTGAGGCTGCACACGGTTGTCGATATTGTGATTACATGTAATATTATTTGTGAATAATTAATTATTGATTCATATGATGAGAAAATATTGATTTTATGTGGATATAGATGGAGAAAAATTTTTTTGTGACAATTGTTGAAAAAATTGAAATTTTATCTTTTTACGATAAAATAATTCATTTAAATATATTATTATATTTTAATAATATAATAATGGTGATATTTTTACAACGAATGTGGGATATATGAGTATCTGAGGAGGAAGAGTATTTTTTTTTGCAATAAATGTTTAAAACATATTAAACATGTCGGTTGGACCCCATTTATTGGTTGAAATTTGATTATAGCTTTGTAAAATCGCTTGGTTTGTGGATTTGGTCAATTTCTGTTTTGAATTTGGAAAAACTTTCTTACTGCAAGTTGTAGAAATTGAATTTCCTATAAAAACTCATGAGATTCAATTTTTCTGATAAAAGGGCTATTTATTATGAATTATTGAAGTTACGAAGCTCAAAATAATTGATTTTTGGAAGTTTTAAAATTTTTTTAAAAAAAAAAAAAAACGTTTTTTTTTTTTTTGGGTTGACATGTGTATGTGAATGAATTTGAATTCAGATTTCTTATCTTGTGTGCGTAGGAATTTATATATATATATATATTAATATTTTATTAAATTTTACTAACTTTGGTGTTCTAGCGATTTCTATAAATAGGGTCTTGGGTTAGAATTGAAAATCACACGAAAGCTGAAGTTTTCTCTCTCTATATATCGGCGTATTCTTGTGAGTATTTTGAGTATACTTTGAGTATTGTTATCTGGTTGCAAGTTCCTTGACCTATATCAGTTATTTTCGGTAAAATCTTAATCTTTCGAGGTAAGGGATGTTATTTTCTTCTCGAAATGATATTATTTCTTGATATCATTATCTTTGAAATATTGGTTGGAACTTTTTATCAAATTTGGAACTTTTTCATGTTGGGGTTACTTTTTATTCATGATTCTTTATTCATGATTCTTATTCATGATTCTTATTCACGATTCTTATTCACGATTACTTTAAGTGAATTCATGAAGCGTGAAGATGTTTTTTGTGGAATTTCTATCTTTTGGTGTCGGATTCTTATTCACGTATCTGGCCTTATTCACGTATCGACACTATTCACGAATCTGACACTTATTCATAGAAAAAAAAAAAAAATTTTCTTTTTTGTCCAAAATATCTATTACGGATACTAGCTTTGATTGTATCCATGTTTTGATCATTCTTGAATTTTACACCACTATGATTATTTTTTGGTATTTTTTTTGAACATGGATAAAACAAAATCTGAATCCTTAATCCTTAATCCTTGTCATTTTGTTTCCTTTGGATTCGTTTCTTTAAAAATATTTTTCATCATCCTCGGTCTTAAATGATGATATTATTGAATATCTTTGGCACATAGTCAAAAATGAATGATTTTTAAGATATCTTTGAGTGCAAAGATGATTTGATGAACAAAGAATATCTTTGGCCGTAGTGCAAAAGATGAGCAGTGTTTAGATGAACATGACCAGTGATGAATATCTTTGGCTTTTGTAGTGCAAAGATGAATATTTGATTCGGATGTATATTGATTGATGTTCTGAGGGATAAAAGATGAGCGATGAACTTTTAAATTCATACATAGAAGATAGTAGTTTGCATTCTCTCTTTAACTCTTCTAATGAATTATTATTTCATTGCGAATATTGATTTAAAATTTGTTGTCTATTGTATTACATTAGATTTTTCCTGTTGAAGACTAACGATAATTTGTTGTATATTATCTTAGTCGTAATATTCTTCTTTGAGCTAGTTGAGCTCACCCTTTTCCTTTTGTTCCATTTTTCTTCTCGGGGAGGCGAGAATATAAGCGAGTGCAGTGTCGGGTATGGAATGAAGGTTTTAGAGAGAGTTGTTTAGTAGTCCTCACCATTTTGTAAAATAATGTATCGATAAATGTGATGAGGATTTATTTGAGTATAGATATTATCTAGAAGATAATATTTGTATTTAAACTCACAGTTTTCTTGTTGTAATAATAAAGTTGTAGTTGTTTACATACCATGTATTGTGACTTCGAAAATGGGTGATGTATACCTATTTTTTTGGGGCGTCACGGTTGGTATCGAGCTTAGGGATATGATCTGATCTGGCGGAGATCGGGGAATAGAACTAGGAGGGAGGCAGGCAGTCCTTCCTTAGCTAGTGTGTCTACTAAAGCTTATTTGTTAGTTGGTCGATATATAGGGATATTATGTGATATATTGATTTCCTTAATTAACCCTTGTTTTATGGCGGTGTTTGAGAATGTCGTTGAGAATATTAACAAATGGAAATGAATGAGGCCAGTGGAGGCCTTTGTACTCACCAGCGAGGAGAGAGTCAGCAGTTTGGCAATGTTCCTCTGTGAACAACACCATTGAAGCGAGATGATGATGCGAGGGGATGTTTAGAAGTTTTTGCGATTCATGCAAAATCGAGACGAGGAGACTTCGTGTTCAAAATCTGAGGAGAAATGATAGCAATTCACGGGTTATCCGCGACCAAGCGATTCGAAGTTGGGACCACGAATTTAAGGAAAGCGAGATCCGATCATGGCGGAAACATGGGTCAAACAAATTACAAGATATTCGATGTCTTGGGATGCGGAGGAGAAACGAAGGTTCCATTCGCCACCTTTATGTTAAAATGGCGAAGCGCGGACTCTTGGTGGTGGGAGTGCGTGAAGCGTACCCATCCGGCCGCTTTTCGGCGTATGTCTTGGGAGGCGTTTGAAACTATTTAATGACAAATACTTTCACGAAAGTGTTAAATCGTATGAAGGAAGTGGAGTTCATTAGTTTGGAACAAAACAACATGGCGGTGTCTCGATGCGAGGCAAAGTTTGCGAGTTATCGAGTTTTGCACCTCATTTGGTGGAGAATGAGGAGCGTTATGGCGGGATGTTTCTTAGAGGTTTGAAACCGGCGTCGTCGATATATCATTTCTCATAAAATTTCTCTCTATTGAGGATGTTGTAAGCGGGCTCAATTATTAGGCGAGATAGATATGAGTGATGGTCAGTCGAGGGACCCTGACGAGGATCGTACGAGAGATAGCGATCAGCGAGAATAATGATAACCGGCGGAGAAAAAAAGCAGAAGCGGACAAAAATGGTAACCACTCTGGTGGTAATCATATCATGTGAAAATAGAAAAAGCGAGTCGGGAGGAGATTTTAAAAAGGAGATTTAACAACGACCATGTGAAGAAGCGGCGGTCTTGCGTGACAAGCTGGTTCTAAGGGAGGAAACGACCACCGGTCGTATATTATAAATCTGGAAAAGAGGACATATCGGTCAAGCGCCCTAGCAGTTCAAGGTATGCTATAATTGTGGAAAGGAAGGACATATCGCTCGAGATTATGCGATGGCGAAACCTAGTTCGTGGGGCGGTGACTCAAAAAAATCCCCCGAAAAAAATCAAAATCAGCGATTAGGGAAGAAGCGTTTGTTGTGGTTGTGGTCATCATCGAGAACCCAAGCGAGGTGATCACGGGTAAAATATATTTATAAATTCTTGCGAAGTTTATACCTTACTTGATCTGGGTGCTACCCATTCATTTATCTCTCTGCATGTGCTCAGCGTTTAAACTTGACTCAGGAGAAATTAGACTTTGACTATCTGTGGAAACTCAGATTAGGAGAAACTTTCATCACATCCATTTGTTTATAAATCTTGTTTGATTCAAGTTGGCACCATCACCTTACACATGACCTTATCTCTTTAAAGATACTTGCTTTTGATGTGATTTTAGGGATTGATTGGTTAACTACTCATCATGCCAAAATTGATTGTTTTAAATAAGGTTGTTAGTTTTCATATTCTAACCAACTTTTTGTATGCAATTCAACAACTAAACCATTAAAATCAATCAATCATCATCATATCTAATCATAAAAATATTAGTTTATTGAAAAGCGGATGTCAAGCTTTCTTAGCCCATGTTATGGATTTGAATAAAGACACGTCAAATTTGAATAATATTCTGTTGTTATTGACTTTCTGGCGTATTTCTGAAGAACTTCCGGTCTACCCCGAGCGTGAAGTTGAATTCTTTATTGATCTTGAACTGGTACAAAGCCCATTTCTAAAACCCCATATCGAATGGCTCTATTGAACTTGAGGAGTTAAAGGTCCAACTACTGAGGAATTGTTGGACATCGGTTTCATTAAATCTAGTACATCTCCTTGGGGTGCTCTGTTTTATTTGTAAAGAAAAAAGAAGCGGGGGTATCGACTTTGTATTGACTATCGGGGAATTGAACCATGTCACCATCGAGAATAGGTATCCTCTACCTCGTATTGATGACTTGTTTGACCCGATTCAAGGGGCACAATTCTTTTCAAAAATCGATCTTAGATTACGGATATCATCGGTGAAGATTAGGCGAGGATATTCAAAGCGCCTTGAGAACTTCGGTATGGGCATTATGAATTCTTAGTCATGTCTTTTTCGATGAACTAATGCTCTATGACTTTCATGGATATGATGAGCCAAGTATTCAAGGAATATTTGGATCGGTTTGTTGTTGTCTTTATTGATGACATCCTCATATATTCAAAAAGTCGTGAAGATCATCATGAGCCCCATTTGAAATTTGGTACTCGAAGGCTTCGTGAAAACAAACTATATGCCAAATTGAAGAAATCGAGTTACGGCTTGAGAAGTAGCATTCCTTGGGCGCGTGGTGTCGAAAACATGGAGTATCTGTTGATCGTGAAGATTGAAGCAATCTGAAGTTAGAACAGCAAAAGTCGGTGGCCAAAAATCGTAGCTTTTGGGCTTAAATTGGTTATTATCGGAGATTAGTGGGAAGGGTTTTCTCGAATCGCTACTCCATTAACTTCATTAACTTCGGAAGGATACAAAATTCGTTTGGAGCGAAGAATCGAGAAAAGTTTCCAAGAGCTTAAGAGGAGACTTATTTGGCTTTGTTCTAACAATACCATCTGGTTGGATGGATTTGTTATCTCTGATGATGCTTGAGGCAAAGGGTTAGGATGTGTTCTCATGCAGCGTGGGAAAGTCATAGCCTATGCCTCGCGACAACAAAAAAAGTATGAGAGAGAGATTATCCTACTCATGATCTAGAGTTAGCGGCCCGATCGTTTTCATTTAAAATATGGAGCACTACTCTATATATGGGAGAAAGTGGAGATATATTGGACCATAAAAAGCCTTAAATATTTCTTCACTCAAAAAAGAACTCGACATCTGGCGGCGACGTTGGCTCGAGCTATTGAAGACTACGACCACACTATTGATACCATCACGGAAAAGCGAGCGTGGTAGGTGTGCGTTGAGTAGAAGATCATATCTTGAGGAGCAGTGCGATGATGTCAGTATCTGCGTAGAGCCCCGACTTTAATAGAAAAAAAAAGTAAAGGTTGCTCGAGCCCTCAGGCCGGGGCGATCGTCGTGAAGAAGAAAAAGTGAAGAGGAGCTATTAGGGCGAGAATTGATGAAGAAGGAATACTTGAGTCCACTCTAGACTTTGTGTTCTAACGACTACGATTTGAAGTACAAGATTATGATGGAGGCACACAATACACCATTTGCAATCCATCACGGAAGTACTAAAATGTATATCGTGATCTTGACATACATTTTGGTGGAACAATATGAAGAGAGAGATTGCAAAGTTTATCTCGATGTGTTTAACTTGTCGGCGTGTAAAGGCGGAGCATCTAGTACCTAAGGGTCCGTTGCAACCACTTGAGATTCGAAATGGAAGTGGGAACACATTACCATGGATTTAGATTCTGGGTCTTCTCTCTACGGTTCTCTCGAGGCATCAATCTTATTTGGGTTATTGTTGATAGATTAACCAAATCTGCTCATTTCTTGCCGTCTGGAGACTTATTCCTTGAGCGTCTTGCTAGTATATGCGTGAATGAAGATTGTGAGGTTGCATGGCATGCACATATCCATAGTTTGGGATCGTGACCCAAGATTCACTTCAAGATTTTGGGTTAGCTTGCAAAAAAGCTATGGAGCGCAGTTTGCGATTTAGTTGACATACCACCATCCCCAAGCGGACGAACAATCGATCGAGAGGACTATTCAAACTCTTGAAGATTTATTAAGACTACTGTGTCCTAGACTTCAAGGCGGTTGGGGATAAGTATTTACCATTGGTGGAATTCTCCTACTGACAACGATTATCGAGCAAGTATAGGTGTGGCTCCATTTGAAGCATTATATGGGCCGAAAATGTAGTTCTCTCTCGATATGTTGGGATGAGGTGGGTGAAGCAACATTGTTGGGACCCGAGTTAAATGCGTATGACTACGAAAAAGATCCAAATGATTAAACAAGCGTATACAAAGCGGCACAAGATCGACAAAAAAGAGTTATCACGGATCTTCATCGAAAGGGCGTGGAATTTAGTGTAGGGGATCATGTATTGTTGCGAGTTGCTCCATGGAAGGGAGTTACAAGATTTGGGAAGAGAGAAAAAGCTCGATCCACGATTTATTGGTCCATTTCAAATTCTTGGCCAGTAGGAAATGTAGCTATAGACTTGCGTTACCTCAAGTATGTCTCGTGTTCATAATGTGTTTCACATATCATACTTAAATAAATATGTGAAAGACCGAACCACGTTATAGAGTTAGAAGCAGGACGAGATATAGCCAGAAGACTTAACGTGTGAGGAGGTACTGTCAAGATCTTGGATAGGAAGGAGCATGTCCTACTGCATGAAAGTCATACCACAAGTTAAAGTTTTGTGGAGGAATCATCTTATAGAGGAAATGACACAGGGAATTGGAAGCGGAAATGAAAGCGAGGTATCCTCACCTTTTGAAACACACACGAATCGTCGTCGATTTAGGGAAAAATTTCATAAGGAGGGAGGTTGTAAGACCCCAACTTATTATTAATGAAATTTAATTTTCTCTTTATTATTATTTTGAAATAGTAAGGGTTGATTTGATTAATGTGGATAGTTAGGGGTAAAATCATGAAATATTTCAAAATAAGCAGTGGTTATAAAATATTCATTGTTGTCGGGGAATATTAGTTTGGTGGTGGAATATTAAATGCTTGTCGGGGAATATTAAATGCGGCCAGTAGCGACCGATGTGTGTGGGCCCATGTGAGCGATTGGATGAAAGCAGCGAAAATATAAGTTGTTTAAAAATAGCGGCGTAGTTATTCTGAGTTAATCTTGTTAAAATACTACGTTGGTTAAAACACGATGTACGTTGTTATTGCACGCATATTTATTGATTTGCACGTTTGAAGAAGGCTTTACTCGATAATGGTTCGATAATTCTTTATTCGATATTTTATTGAGTTAATAATTCTTTGCGTTGATATTTTATATTCTTTTTTGTTTGATAATTGTCATTACTGATATTATTTTTTTATCGAAGCAATAATTCATATTATCTGAATAATATTATTAGATAACATTATTGGCGATGTCTAGAAAGTTACATCTAAGGAGAGGTTTGGTCACTAATTGCGGCGCCCGATGAAGAAATTCTTATTGGAAAGCCCCCTCTTTCTGAGGAGCTGCACGGTTTCGTCGATATTGTGATTACATAATATTATTTGTGAATAATTAATTATTGATTCATATGATGAGAAAAATATTGATTTTATGTGGATATAGATGGAGAAAATTTTAATGTGACAATTGTTGAAAATTGAAATTTTATCTTTTTACGATAAAATAATTCATTTAAATATATTATTATATTTTAATAATATAATAATGGTGATATTTTTTTACACGAATGTGGGATATATGAGTATCTGAGGAGGAAGAATATTTTTGTTTGCAATAAATGTTTAAAACATATTAAACATGTCGGTGGACCCCATTTATTGGTTTGAAATTTGATTATAGCTTTATAAAATCGCTTGGTTTGTGGATTTGGTCAATTTACATTTGGAATTTGGAAAAAAAACTCTTACGCAAAGTTGTAGAATTGAATTTCCTATAAAAACTCGCGATGAGATTCAATTTTTTGATAAAAAGGCTATTTATTATGAATTATTGAAGTTAAAAAAATTCAAAATAATTGATTTTTTGGAAGTTTTAAATATTTTTTTATAAAAAAAAAAATTTTTTTTTTTTTTTGAGTAACATTCTGTTGTGTGTTGAAATTTGAATCAGATTTTTAAAAGTGGCGTAGAAATTTATATATATATATATAATATTTTTATTAAATTTTACGCTTTGGTGTTAGCGCGATTTCTATAAATAGGGTCTTGGGTTAGAATTGAAAATCACACGAAAGCTGAAGTTTTCTCTCTCTATATTATCGGCGTATTCTTGTGAGTATTTTGAGTATACTTTGAGTATTGTTAGGCGGTGCAAGTCAGTTCCTTGATATGCTTTATATCAGGTGTTTAATTTAAAAATCTTAATCTTTTCGAGGTAAGGGATGTTATTTTCTTCTCGAATGATATTATTTCTTGATATCATTATCTTTGAAATATTGGTTGGAACTTTTTATCAAATTTGGAACTTTTTTCATGTCGGGTTTTTATTCATGAGTTCTTATTCACGAGTTACTATTCATGAGTTCTTATTCACGAGATTCTTATTCACGATTATTAAGAGTACTATTAATGTGAAGTGAAGATGTTTTTGTAAATTTCTATCTTTTGGTGTCGATTCTATTCACGTATCTGACTATTCATTCTGACAATTCATTCGAAAAATAAAATTCATAGAAAAATAAAATTTTTTCTTTTTGTCCAAAATATCTATTACGGATACTAGCTTTGATTGTATCCATGTTTTGATCATTCTTGAATTTTACACCACTATGATTATTTTTGAGGTATTTTTTTTGAACATGGATAAAACAAAGTCTGAATCCTTAATCCTTAATCCTTGTCATTTTGTTTCCTTTGGATTCGTTTCTTTAAAAAATATTTTCATCATCCTCGGTCTTAAATGATGATATTATTGAATATCTTTGGCACATAGTGCAAAGAATGATTTCTGATGATCTTTGGCTGAAGTGCAAAGATCTTTGAGATGAATAGTGTGAAGAAGGCTAGTAGTGCAAAGATGAGCAGTGTTTAGATGAACATGACCAGTGATGATGAATATCTTTGGCACATGTAGTGCAAAGATGATTTGATTCGGATGTATATTGATTGATGTTACGAGGGATAAAAGATGAGCGATGAACTTTTAAATTCATACATAGAAGATAGTAGTTTGCATTCTCTACTTAACTCTTCTAATGAATTATTATTTCATTGCGAATATTGATTTAAAATTTGTTGTCTATTGTATTACTATTAGATTTTTCCTGTTGAAGACTAACGATAATTTGTTGTATATTATCTTAGTCATAATATTCTTTCTTGAGCTAGTTGAGCTCACCCTTTTCCTTTTTGTTCCATTTTTTCTTCTTCGAGAGAGAATATAATATAGCGAGTGCAGTCGGGGTATGGAATGAAGGTTTAGAGAGAGTTGTTTAGTAGTCCTCACCATTTTTTGTAAAATAATGTATCGATAAATGTGATGAGGATTTATTTGAGTATAGATATTATCTAGAAGATAATATTTGTATTTAAACTCACAGTTTTCTTGTTGTAATAATAAAGTTGTAGTTGTTTACGTACCATGTGTATTGACAACTCGAAATGGGTGATGTATACCTACCTATTTTAATAGTAAATAATGTGAATCAATAGTTCAATCATGTGAATCAATAGTATAATCATGTGAAAATACGAATTTCGATTATAGTACCTCCATCATACCTCCATTTTTAATTTAGTCATGCAAGTATTATCAATCTTGCACCAACTCCCCTAATAGTAAATAATGTGATTCAATAGTACACACATGTGAACAAATAGTTATATAAGCATGTGAATTAGTAGCAATTAATTGCTCATTTATCCGGTTAAATACCCGATTTATCAATATAACCCCCAAACATCAATTATCATCGAAATAAATGTCGATTTTCACTAACACAAACAATTTCAACATAATGAAACTATTTTTATCAAAAATATAAATTTTGAAATTTTGAAGTTTGACTTTTCAAAAAAAAGTCAACTGTTGACTTTTTCAACGAAATAGTGAATCCGGAAAATTTTGTGTTTATAGACTATTTTTACTAATTTCATAGTTCGGACTCAAATATCATGTCGCGTCTCCAAATTCAAATCGAACAACATTCATTATTAATATATAACTCACAAAATTTATCAACCAGGTCGCTCCCAAGAAAGAGGGGGCTTTCCATAAGGATTTCTCCCTATTGGCGCGCAATTAGGTGACCAAACCTCTCCTTGACAGAACTTCTAGACATTGTAAATATTGCAATTTATAATATGAATAACTTTGTCGTCTCAAGTATTGATTTAATAAAAAAACATTTTATGGGATGATCTGACAATAATTGAATCATAATATGATAGATATGATCATCAATTCTTGTAGTAATAATTGAGTATAACTTGAGTGAATTCTCACGTAAACATCAATAATCAATACAGTGTGCTACTATGCAACCACAGCGTATTCTTGTACTTTTACTACAAGGTGTTTCAACGATTAACGGTAAAACTTCCGTAGTTATTTTCATAAAGTATTTTTGTCGTTTTCTCGATCCGAAAATAATTCCGTTGTGGGGGTCCACTAATGATTGTGCCGTTGTACGGATATTCCCTATTAAAATGAATATTCCCCAACCAATCGAATATTATATAACAACTTGTGTACTTTGCAAAATTTGTAAATATTACCCACCACTATAACATTATATCAAATCAACACCATAATATTCAAAAATATATTTCGAGAAAATTTAATCTTTATTCAAAAAAATCTGGGATCTCACAATCGCGTCGCCAATGTGTCATTCTGCTGAAGCGATCCGCGGCGTCATGCTAATGTGTCATTACCGACGGCACTAGCGACGAACATGCTGTTATTAATAAACATTTTATAAAATTGAAATTACTGTCATTACCAACGGCATCTTGAGTTAATGACTCAGATATCATATCAACTTACCCCAAATCACCAATAACTCCGCTTAAAAAATTAAAATTTCAAAATTCCCTGTTCATTTAAATATACATAATTGTATTATAAAATTAAAGAAAGACTAATAATGACAATGCATTAGTATATCAATAATAATCATATATTTTACCATCAACAATCAATTTAGTTAGATACAAAACTCTAGTCTGTACAACTCAAAAGTTATATAAATACATACATGAAAGTCAAAATATAAACATAAACTAACTACAACCCAAGATCAGGAATTTTAGTGTCATCATCACCGCCATCTATCGTATAATCGCCGGTCCCATTGCCTGTCCCACCTGCGGTCCCACCCTCCACAGTCTCCGCCACAGGCATCGCCTGTGCCGCAGCCTCCACCCCCATGAGTCTCATCAACAATACCCTATAAAAGTAAAAATATTAATTACGAAGTCGAAAATAGAGCATATTTAAATTATTGTAGTTTGTGTTCTTCTATTTTTATAAACGGGCTGATAACTTGGCATCCGTATGTTGGAATCGAGTCCCGTCAGTTGTTACGCGTGTCTAATACCTACGCGGTGCTATGTGTGTGTTTGCGTGGCGTTCGGATGGTCGAGGTGGGTTTTGACCTATTTTTTGGCTTTTTGCCTAAGTGTTGGCGAGTTTTGCAAACTGGGCGATAACTCGGCTTTCGTATGTCGTAATCGAGTTCCGTCAGTTGCAACGCGTGTTTAATACCTACGCGATGCTATATGTGTGTGTGCGTGGCGTTCAGATGGTCGAGGCTGGTTTTGACATATTTTTTGGCTTTTTGCCTAAGTGTTGGCGAGTTTTGCAAACTGGGCGATAACTCGGCTTCCATATGTCGGAATCGAGTCCCATCAGTTGCAATGCGTGTCTAATACCTACGCAGTACTATGTGTGTTTACGTGGCATTCGAATGGTCGAGGCGGGTTTTGACCTATTTTTTGGCTTTTTGCCTAAGTGTTGGCGAGTTTTACAAACTGGGCGATAACTCGGCTTCCGTATGTCGGAACCGAGTCCCGTCAGTTGCAACATGTGTCTAATACCTACGCGGTGCTATGTGTGTGTTTGCGTTGTATTCGGATGGTCGAGGCGGGTTTTGACCTATTTTTCAGCTTTTTGCCTAAGTATTGGTGAGTTTTGCAAACTGGGCGATAACTCGGCTTTCGTATGTCAGAATCGAGTCCCGTCACTTGCAACACGTGTCTAATACCTACGCGGTGCTATGTTTGTGTTTGCGTGGCGTTCGGACGGTCGAGGCGGGTTTTAACCTATTTTTCGACTTTTTGCCTAAGTGTTGGCGAGTTTTGCAAACTGGGCGATAACTCGGCTGTCGTATGTCGGCATCGAGTCCCGTCAGTTGCAACGCATGTCTAATACCTACGCGGTGCTATGTGTGTGTTTGCGTGGCGTTCAGACAGTCGAGGCGGGTTTTGACCTATTTTTCGGCTTTTTGCCTAAGTGTTGGCGAGTTTTGCAAACTAAGCGATAACTCGGCTTCCGTATGTCAAAATCGAGTCCCGTCAGTTGCAACGCGTGTCTAATACTTATGCGGTACTATGTGTGTGTGTGTGTGTGTGTGTGCGTGGCGTTGGACGGAGGCGGTATTGACCTATTTTTCGGCTTTTTGCCTAAGTGTTGGCGAGTTTTGCAAATTGGGCGATAACTCGGCTTTCGTATGTAGGAATCGAGCCCCGTCAGTTGCAACGTGTGTCTAATACCTATGCGGTGCTATGTGTGTGTTTACGTGTCTAATACAATTAAAATTACAATTATAAATTACATAAATTAAATAAGGAAATATATAATTTAATTATTTTTACTTGTCGAATATGTGGTGGGAAGATGTTGGCCAATACAACTGCACATACGCGGATGGCCTCCTCCCGTACTACATCCATGAGGTCGTCAACGGTAGCTGTAGGATCTATAGAGCCGTGGACAACCTCCCCGAGCAATTAGTAGAGATCCGCTCAGCGTGATGGTGCGCTGACGCACAACAACGCTTCGCCACGCACCCCTCTATGATCGGAAGGTGTGACACTAGTAGACTCGACTTGTAATGGTTCATTGTTTGGATGAGGAGTTGCGCCTTAAAAACCACGGGCTTTGGTGGTTATAACAGCATGCCATGGGCTTGCAGGAGTTTTAACACTCCGCGCGTAGTACACTTGTGTTGCTTGACTTGCTAAAATAAAAGGCTCGTCCCATACCACTCATCGGTCTTAGTTTTGACTTAACGTTAACAAACAATTCGAAATCCGATTTTTTTTATCTACTTTAACTCCATTCTCAACATCAAACCAATGATAATTGAAGCAAACTAATTCTTTATGACCCCAATACTTAAGCACGACAACTTCTAGCAATCGTCCATACCAGTCATCTCAAATGTTATCGTAGAAGCTACCTTTCACTACAACACCAGAATCAGCAGAAGCAACTTCCCCAATATTGCAACACTTAAATCTGTAACCGTTGACAATGCAGCATGTATAAGTATCTACAGATCTTTTAAGGCCATCGGCTATAAGCTTTAGCCGATTGTCAGCTACCTCATCTGTGAGGACCTAATGTACTTTAACACAACATACTCTAAAGTTAATTATGCCATAAGAATAAATCTATGATGGTAGATTCATTGAACTTGTAAAGGTCATGACAACCCGAGATTTAGAATATTTTAAAATTTTTATTAATTGATTTAAGGTTCAAAATTAGAACCTGAATGGAAAATAAGTGTATCGTTTGATATTTTTAAGATAGAATTTTGAGGATTTCAAAATTTTGTGAAGGATTTAGGTGAATTATTCGGGATTAAGGAATACGTGAATATTCGTTACGTGTATATGTATACATATGTGGTTAAGGTTAGGGTTGACCGACGATATAAACGATATCATAACAAACCCTAAGTATATATTAAGAACGTCAACGTTAGGTTAGAAAACCCTAGCGATTAACAAAAAACCTAAAATAGGTTACGAAACCCTAATTTTAGTTCCGGAAATCCAAACCCTAATTGATGGCAATTTAAACCCTAAATCGGGAACTTAATGGCGTAAAAGTGTAAATAATTATAATATTAATTAGGGTTAATCTTAACAAATTTATTACAAAACCCTAATTCCAAATTTGAAACCCTAATTACGGGATTTGAAACCCTAATTTATAATTAGGGAAAACCTAAGTATTAATTTAATAATTTTAATGTTAATTAGGAAATATTAATCCTAATTTTCAAGTTAAGTAATTAGAAAACCCTAATCTAATTACGAAATCTAATTTCTAATTTAGAAAATTATTTTTCTATTAGAAACCCTAATTTTTGGGTTTATAAACCCTAATGACCATTTTGACCCTAATTGCTAAATTAGCAATTTTAATTAGGAATACTAATCCTAATTAGCAATATTTAAATTATGATTAAGAAATTTTAATATAATTAGAAAATTCTAATTATAATTTAGAAATATTAATTTTCTATTTTTTTAAAACCTAAATTGGAAATTTTAGAAAATTAAATTGCAAACCCTAAATTTTCCAAACCCTAAACCCTAAAAACCCTCAAACCTAACCCTAAAACCCTAAACCCTAAGGGTTTGGCCAATTATCTAAAATGCCATTAAAATTAAATGCTAAATGACCATTTTTTTTTTTTATATGCATTATTGAAGGTTAACTTGCAAGACTTGCTCTTGACTTTAGAGTGAGTTGGTGACACAACTCACCTACTCCTAGCATGTGCTCTATATCTAATTTATCATCGCCATCAATTATCACCCTATCATCATTATGATTAAAATATTTATAAGATTAAAGAGAGAGAATGCTCACTTTATTTTTCATTTTTCTCCAGACCCTCTCTCTCTCTCTAAAATTTCAAATCTAGAGTGAAAGAGAGAGAGAATATAAAGCAAGGATCATCATTCTTAGACTTCCAAACAGATCCAAAGTCGAAATCAAAGATCAAGCATCAGAAAGGTATAAAACCTAAAATTTTGAAAATCATGTGATCCATGTTAAATGATGTTAATTGTTGTTTAAAGTTGTGTAATAAGGTGTCTTTTTAGAGATCTGGGTTGTTGGATCATGGATCCATAACATCTAGATGCTCGAATCTAGCATTTTTAAAAATCTGAAAAATTGAAAAAAAATGGCTTTGACAAATGAATGTCGAGGCCTCTCTCATCTCTTCTTATGTGTTATATTTTAGTGTGTTTTATGTTTTGGATGTGTTCTATGTAGTGAGGACTATGATCTAAAACATGAAATCAGGACTAGATCATGAATAGATTGAGAGATATATAAGCGGTCAAAATGTTGATTGATTGCACGAAAAGTTTTTGGGTAACCCGAAACCCGAAATATCTCGACAAGCTTTTAGTTAGCCCGATGATCTTCTTTGTCTGTTTGTTTTTTTTTGGCCATGTTGTTGTTTTGGTGTTGTAGTATGACATATGTATATACTACACATATATGTCCTTAGATCACCTATATCATGATAGTGATCATATATAATAATGGTCAAAGTAGGCGTTAACCGATCGTTCTTGGATGAAGATTTGGAAAACCCAGAAATCTTCAAGAACAACTCTTTTCCTCACTTTGACCAGATTTGATCTCTCAAATGGTATGTTGTTTGAATATGATATTGATGTTATGTATATTGTGCTATGACATCATTACTATCATTTAGAACCTATTATAAAAAACACTTAGAATGTCAACTGAGAAGAAGAATCAATTTAAGGTTCAAAAGTAGACCCTCGACTATTCTTCAGTTTACGGAAACCCGAAAAACTGAAAAAACAATGTCGACAAGATTTTTAGATCTTAATCTCTCTCTTTTATTTGTGTGTGTTATGGCCATGAACTTAGTTTATAGTTGTAGTACTACATATAGTACTACACTATATAAATGCTTAAAATCCGAAATCCGAAACATGTTAAACAAGAAATTATGAAGAATTGAACCCCCTACCTCAAACTGACTAATATAAAGGTGCAAGAAGCTCAAGAACACACCAAGAACACCTATAGCGACGGACGTCGTATAGGGCCCTATAGGCCTTTAGACAGTATTTATTTATTTTATTAATTATTATTTTAAAAATTATTTAAAAAATAAAAAAAATGGTTTTAATTATTAAAAATACATAATAAATTCCAAAAAATTATTTTAAATTACGAAAAATAGTTTTAATTATTTTAAGTATATTTCATAAATATTTAATATTTTGGAATATAAATGGTATTTAATTTATTTAATTATATATTAAATAAATGATTTAAAAATGATTTTAATACATGAAAAATCATGAAAAATAATATTATGGTAATAAAATATTTTAAGTTATTTTAAGTGACTTTTAATATTTTAAGATGAATTTCATTAATTAATCAATATTAATGATAATTAGTTTATTTAATAAATATATTAAATAAATTATGGAAAAATAGAATTAATGATTTATAAATCATATAAAAATGATTTAAGTGTTATAAAAATATTTTAAGTTATAAATTATAACTTTTGATATTTTGTCATGAAAATATTAATATTTTAATATTAAAAGCAATTATCGGATAATGGATTTAATTGTTTAAAAATCATATAAATATGATTTTAAGTATTAAAAATACTTTGATATATTATAAATATATTATAATATTATGTGATATTTTTCATAATATTTGATAATAAATAAATATTAATGATAAAAAGAATTATGTGGTATTTAATTCATTTAAATACGTTATTAATGATTAAAAATAAAATGATAAATAGTAATAATTATTAAAAAAATTATTACGAGACTTAAAAATATTTCGATTGTTATTAAAAATTATCTAAGATAATTGTTAAGTGTTTAGTCGAGTTTAATTGAACTTAAACTCGATTTTGTCCATTAGGCCGCTCGGGGATGTTAGAATTGTGTCGGGTTCAACTCGAATTTGCAATAGTTTGACTTGATCTGAGTTTTATGTGTTTTATAGTGATAGGGTTATGTGTTATGTGTTATGTGTTTAGGTTATTCATGTATATATATATATATATATATATATATATATATTTATATTATGATGATATTATTCTAATATTGGAGATCTATATTACTAATATTAGGTCTTGGATAAAGCGATATAAATTGCGTAGCGGTAATCAATGGTTCGAGCAAGTTTGTTTTTACTTAACTTTCTACTAAGAGTGTTTTATTCGGATAAGCTTATGGTTAATCATTCTTTGGTTGCCATGAATTGTACTCTGTATATATTGCATGTATAAATCGGTATGAAAGGTGATCACCTTCATTACCAGTTGGTTGAGATATATTTGTTCATGTATATATACTTGTTCGATCGTAAATTTGTTCTGCTAGTTCACAATTATATTGTTGAATTATAGCGACAATTATTCAAATCATTTCAATCATGATATATCGTTATATTGTTGAACTTAAACTTCTTTGGGCAACTTTTATGCTCACCCTTGCTATATCATGATAAAACATTGCAGATTAAAATTGAATACGTCGGATCTGAGGAAAGGTCCAAGATAGTTTCGACTTTAGTTTACGTGTATGATGATTAGATTGTAATAGTAATGTATGATAATAATGTTATGTATTAAATAAGTTATGAATTGTGTATTAAGTTAAGGTTACTCGACCTTGGGGAAAAGTGTAAGTTTAATGTATAAACAATTTATGTTTATATCTTCCGCAAATAGTAATAGTTGTATAGAATGATCGAGCCAGGATCCGAGGTGATTTAGGACTGGATTGAATATCCATCTCGTGAGCTTTAGTCCACTCGATCCAATTACATATCAATATCAACTGTTCCTAGTCAAAGTATATTCACTTTAGGCGTTCTGCCTTACTACCCTCCGACATCTGACCACGGATCTTCCCTAATGTTCATTTCTACCAAATCAAGCCTCGACTTGTTGTTGTCCTTTGTTCTACCAAAGGCATCTAGTATCTTGTATAAAAATGTTATCAAATCGTTTCTTCTCAGTATGCATTAGATCTAAACAATGACGGATGCAAAGTGTAGCCCAATAAGGCAAGTCAAAGAACATGGATCTGTGTGTCCAGTTGTGAACCTTACTTGCAACCATAAGCTCGCTCTAATATGTGATTCTTCCCTGGAGGTGGACACTTCAAATGACTAATCCAACTCAACACTGCTGACCCAGAAACACGGCCAGGTACTTGACGTTTCTCTGTTTTTCGATTGAATTGTCTACTCATCCATTGATAACAATGTTCAATCGAAGCAAAACTCTGTCTGGATGTTGCAAAGACACTCATTTTCCCCCATGTTTGAGCCAGCATAGCTTTTAATCGACCCCATGCATCACGGACATGACAAGCCCCCGTGAGTCGACCATCCATCGATCATTCCTAACGCCGGAAGTCATTTATTATCCACGATGAAAAGCTTCCCTCATGTCAAAGTTCTGCTTAAGAGATACATCATAAGTTTGAACCCCTTTTTCCCACAACATCTTCAACTCATCAACTAACGGCCTGAGGTATACATTGATGTCTTTACTCGGACTCTTATCACCCGGAATCAGTAAAGGCATGAACATGTAGGGATCTTTCATGCACATCGAAGGCGGGAGGTTATACACCACAATAATCACGGGCCAAGTTGAGTAGGGCTTTGTGTAAGGCCCGTTAAATGGATTAAACCCATCCATAGCAAATCCAAGCCTAACATTGCAAACCTCTTTAGCAAACGAGGGGTGAGTATTGCCTTCTTACGTAAGAATCAATAATTTAAAAATACTTTGCAAAACCGCAGGTGTCACTCTTGTGCAACCACCACAGACATCAGTATTTTAACCACCGAAAGTATTCCAACAATGTTAATTCATAAATAACTACGCCAGTTATTTGTGAAAACTCAAATTTGTCGTTTTCTTCATCCGACCGTTATCCGTTATGGGGCCCACAAATAGCTGCGCCGTCGTACGAATATTTCCCGACATAAAGAATATTCCACGACCAAATGAATATTCCCCGACAACAATGAATATTTTATAACCACTTGCTTATTTTGCAAAATTTGCACATTTCACCCATAACCAAAGCATTATATCAAATTAACACCTTATTATTCACAATAATAATTAGAGGAAATTCGATTTTATTTATAATAAGTTGGGGTCTTACATAAAGCCCATTTCTAAAACCCCATATCTAATGGCTCCTATTGAACTTCAGGAGTTAAAGGTCCAACTACAGGAGTTGTTGGACATCGGTTTCATTCGTCTTAGTATATCTCCTTGGGGTGCTCCTATTTTATTCGTAAAGAAGAAAGATGGTAGTATGCGACTTTGTATCGACTACCGGAAATTGAATCATGTCACTATCAAGAATAGGTATCTGCTACCTCGCATAGATGACTTATTTGACCAGTTGCAAGGAGCACAATTCTTTTCAAAGATCGATCTTCATTCTGTATATCATCAGCTGAAGATTAAAACTGAGGATATTCTAAAGACTACCTTCAGAACTCGGTACGGGCATTACGAATTCTTAGTCATGTCTTTTGGATTGACTAATGCTCCAGCTGCTTTCATGGATATGATGAACCGTTTGTTCAAAGAATATTTGGATCAGTTCGTTGTTGTCTTTATTGATGACATCCTCATCTATTCCAAAAGCTGTGAAGATCATGAGTGCCATTTGAAGCTGGTATTGCAAAGGCTTCGCGATAACAAACTATATGCCAAGCTGAAGAAATGCGAGTTCTGGTTTAAGGAAGTAGCATTCCTTGGGCACGTGGTGTCAAAACATGGAGTATCTGTCGACCCGGCGAAGATTGAAGCCATACAAAGTTGGGAGCAATCGAAGTCGGTGGCCAAGTCGTAACTTTGGCTCAATTGGTTATTATCGGAGATTCGTGGAAGGATTTTCTCGAATTGCTACTCCGTTAACTCAGCTGACTCGTAAAGATATAAAATTTGGTTGGAGCGAGGATTGTGAGAAGAGTTTTCAAGAACTCAAGAGAAGACTCATTTCGGCACCCGTTCTGATAATACCATCTGGTTCGGATGGATTTGTTATCTACAACGATGCTTCAGGCAAAGGGTTAGGATGTGTTCTCATGCAATATGGAAAAGTCATAGCCTATGTCTCGCGACAACTTAAAGAATATGAGAGCAATTATCCTACTCATGATTTAGAGTTGGCATCAGTCGTTTTCGCGTTGAAGATCTGGAGACACTTTACCATGGGGGAGAAAGTGGAGATCTATACGGAATTTAGGTTTAAAGAATTAGTTATTAATAAAACTAATTTTTATTAATACTATTATGTGTTATGTGTTTATTAATCGTTCTATAACCTAGGATGATTATAAGTCGGGAGTATTCTGGCTACGAGCTAGATTGAATGAATAAGAATTTTCAAGACGAAAATAAAAAATTTTCCTAAACAAAAATATTTTTCGGGAAAAAAAATAGGCACTATTCATCCGTTTTTACTTTCGAGATTTATTTTGAAATTTCGAGAAGTTATGATTACGTATAATTTTGAGACGTGATGGAATATTCAATAATATTTCGATTATGGCAAAAAACGAAGTTTTCTCTGCGGACTCAAAACCTAAGGGTTAGGAAAAGTGAGTTCCGAGAATTTAATGATTTTATATAATAATTAGGGTTATTATGCGTGAGAAATACGAGTATAATAATACTAGTTATTATATGTATATATAAGAAGATTATTACGATTATATATAAATTCGAATATCGTATGAACTATATATGAAGAATAAGAGATACGAGAATGAGATGCGTAGAATACGATTAGTCTTAATGGCTAAGTAAAGAATAAGTTAAGGAATAAGACTAAGTAAACTAATTAACTAAGTAAAGTAAAGTATAAGTAATAGCTAAGTAAAATAAGCTTAAATGCTAAAGTAATTAAAGCTAAAGCAAAAAAAAAGAAAATAAGGATAAACTTAAGGGCTAAGAAGAAGAGGAAAGAGAAACTTAAGAGCTAAGTAACTTAATGGCTAAGAGTAAGAAGACTTAAGGGCTAAAGTAAGGGTGGAGGCTAAGTAAACTTGGTGGCTAAGTAATGAATAAGGTGGGAATAGGAGGTTAAGGGGGGAAAAATGACTAAATTACCCTAGCTTTGGTTTTCTATAAATAGGAAGCTTATTTCATTTTTTTGGGATTTTGAAAATCCTACATCTTGAGAGAGAGAGAGAGAGAGAGAGAGATGGAAGAGGGAGAAGGAAGAGAGAGGAGCATGAATGAATGATCGATCGAAAGTGATCGTGAAATAGAAAAGCTTGCAAATCGCCAAACTTTGTATAAAAGAAAATTAAAGAAGAAGAGGTAATCCAAAACCTAGTCTCTTATAATTTTTTTTTTTTAAGTTTTATGTTTAAAAAACATAACTTAATGAAGATAAGAAGTAGATAATGTTAGAGATGATTTCATATGGTTGAAATCATAAGAAAATGAAGAAATAAGAATTTAAAGTTTAGTAAATAAAATTTCTTAAGGAAGTATAAGATTCAGTAATGAATTAGAACGATCCGAGTGGATTATATGAATAAGTAGGTGAAATAAGTAAGGAATGATGTTCTATAACATCAAATTCCAATAAAAAAAGTGAAATCATAATCCAAAATATCGATTAAAATGAAGAACGAACGAAGAACACGAAGAACGAAGAACACACGAAGAAACACGAAGAACGTTGTTGATGGACAAATTTAAAACCATCGTAGGATAATTGTTGTTGATGGACAAGTTTAAAACCATCGCAGTATAAGTTAGTTATGTATTGCTTGGTTAGGAATGGTAGAAAAACGTTCATGAAGAAGAATGGATTAAAACTTAGCTATAACGGTTATGGCAAAAATTTCATAAAAGACAAACGAGAATTAGAAAGTTAGTAAATGAACCCGAGTGTAGTAGGGTTTCATAAGAAAGTAAGAGAAATATATAAAAAATGAGTCGTGGACTCAAGAACGAACGAGTTCCGAGTTCGGATGACCGAATTACTGACGAAACGAAACGAAGAACGTTAAAAAACGTAAAATGAACAAAGGGTGAAGATCAAGCCAATCGAATGGCACGTTAACGGATTCAGAATGAAGTTCTATCTGAGGGGTATTAAAGTACGTAAGATAAGGAAGAGAATGGCTTTGGAACGACCTCGTTCCGAGTTATAACGAAGGAGTTATGAGATCGGGAAAGTAAGCGTCTCAAAATTGATTTAACACTTAGAAAAATTTTTTAGGGTTTTTTGCCACAGCATGCCATTTGCCTTGGATATTTTAGAAGCGCTAGGCATCAGCACAGCAGCGCAGCAAGCGGCGCACTGCAGAGTTCTGGAACTAGTGAGAGAGAGAGAGAGAAAGAGAGAGAGGGCGTACAGAGCCATGTAGTGTTGAAAAAAAAAGATGAGCTTTTAACTTTTTTTTTTAATTGCTTGGGGAAATGTATGTAAGAAAGATAAAAGAATATAATATTCAACTAATGTAACACTTAATCAAGTGATAAACCTTTATTAAAGGTTGAACGTAAGATTAAAAAAAAGATTAAATGAAATAAAGAATATAAAATTGCGTTACGTTATATAAATAACCGTCCAAGGAACGTGAGTAATATGAACGTGAACGTCCTTAGACGTTGAGCTGACGAGGTAATGAATTCCTTTTCAGGTTGAGCGATGAGAGATTAAGAGATTGATGAATGAATGTAAAATGAAACGTAATAAATGATAATGAAAGTATCAATGAAAATGAATAATATAAAATAATAAGAAATAATAATAATAATATGGATTAATGAAAGAAAAAAGATTAATAATAATTAATAAATAGAAAGCCAGAATGAATGAATAATAAGATTAATGAAAGCCGAATGAGTCGATAAAAGAATGAATTGAAAGATGACATTTAGTAAGAAAGCCAGTAAGAAATAAGAAATTGACTTAATCGAACATTATAGTTTAATAGTTCGATAAGTTAAGAAGTTTAGGTTGTGGTACAATCGTAACTTTTGATGGTTGACATATATGGAGCTGGGCTAAACAATTCCTTCAGAGAGCGAAGGTATATATAAAATCGGCAACCGATCTAACTCAACTGTGATGATGGCGAGTAGATGAGACGAGAACTTGTTTGTTGGTTGTTTGTGGGAAACCACTCGAAGTACCATATGGACTACTAGCGAGAGAGATGTGTGTGTCTGAGTCCTAGAGAAATTATAAGAAGAAGATAAGAATATAAATCATCCAAGATGATGAACGTTTTGAGTAAGAAGACATCTCCGTATGTCATAAAAAAAAGTAAAAAAGCGGTAAAGGAAGTTAGTCGCGTAAACTTATATTGCAAGAACGCGAACCCTAAGAAGTAAAGTTAAGTAAACCAATGCGTAAGTTCAATATATGACTAATTGGTGTTTATATTTTCTCCTTATGTGTTATATAGGAATTGAAATGAGCAGTTCCGCGTAAGTTATAGCTAGGCGTAAGGCAAATTTCCTAACTTCATTCATATTACATGATTGCTAGTTTCTTAAACTTCTCAGATGTTGTACTTGAGAAGTTCTGTCTATGTACGAATGTTCGATATTTGTACAATGTGGTAGAACGTATGAGGCCTTGAGCCACAATTTGAACACTTTGTGTTTTTATGATATGCATTGTTACTCGATTGAGCTGTTTCAATACAAGTATGTTATGTTTATACATGAACCGTTATTGTTAAGTCTGTGCTAATGATTCTAGCTGATAGGGGATGTGTATGAAAAAGGTAGAAGAATGAAAGTATTTCAAAGTGAAAATGATTGATGTTTTAAGATGATAGGAATCGAGACTATTCCTATTATTCAAGCCGCTTCATAACCTTTGTTCGGTTATATAGAAGTTCTAAAGAAATGTTTTAATTCGAAGTTGTTTGTTCAACTGTATGACTTGTTTGGGCAATTGAATGCTCACACTTGCTTTTTAAAATGAAAAAAACAATTTTCAAATAACAAGGTTAGAAGAACTTAAAGATCCCGTAAAAGATCAAGTCGACGGTATCCGGATGATGAAGTACCATTCAGAAGGTGAATGAGCGAGAAGATCAAGTGAAGACTTGTAATGTAGAAAGATGAAATTGAATTATAGACTAGTTTAATGAACTGTTATGTATCCTTGGTGGCGGATAAAAGTCACTCTTGTAAGATGAAATGAATAATGTATTTATTATTATTTGTAATGAAAAAAAAGGTTATAAGGTTTCGAACTCGGATTTGAGAGTGTATGTTGTTATATTTCAGATATAATGATGTATGTTGGATGAATGATGTACTCGTGACGTACGAAATCCGGGTGTGAAGATAGACCGGATTTTGGGGCGTTACAAGTTGGTATCAAAGCTGATAGGTTATAAACCTTAGGTAGGAGTACCTAAGACTATAATCGTAGAGAGAAGGATAAGAAGATCACCACGTGATCATAGTGATTCGTAATAATGATGTATTAGTTGTTAAACGATGAATGATTTATAGCTAATGCTATGAATGAAGGGTACTATGAAGTAAAACTACGGGAAGAAGAACTTAGATTGAGTTGTGAAGGATAGTATATGAATTAAAGAAAATTCAATATTAAGTAGAGAGAGAGATAGAAGTTGTAAAAAATTTCAATTGAGGACTCATGTGATAGCCGAAGTTGTATGTAACCTTTGTTATGGGCGGGTTTTGTGCTTGGTGTAACAACCGCTTAGCTTATTATTATTATAATCATTGGGATTGGTCTACAATCATTAGCTATCAAGATGTATATATCAAGATGATAGATGAGTGAATCTTTTCTCATGTATATACTTGATAGGTAGAGAACGATAAGGTAGGTGCGAGTTCCTGAAACTCATACTTATGGTAAGTTCGTGACTCATAATAATATGGTATGTTTTTTAACGTCTCAGCGAATGGACGCCTATGGTCTGTCTGGACAGTTCTTAAACTCATATTATTGTGGAAAGTTCCTGAACTCATAATGTGTGGTAAGTTGATGGACTGTACTAAGATATAGGAATGTTTAGACTGAAAATGAGTTGTTTTTTTTTAGGCTTAGTATTGAAGGTGCTAGAGAAGATTAAGTATTGTCGCAGAAGACAATGAAGGAAGATGGAGAATAGAATAGATATTCCAAGTCATCTAGCTATGCTAGATTTTGAACTTTATTGAACTCGTCTGTTGATATGTACATTTTTGAAAAGGAAAGAATTGGTTCAACTTTTGGAACCAATAGATTTTTTAAAGAGCTATTCTTGGTATATGTCTATGCTAATTGCTTGACTAGACAAAAATTGATTTAAAATATCAAAATGAATTTTATATCATCGTGTGCATTTGATGCAAGGATGGTAAAATGATGGAGTTATTAATGCAATTGAACTCGGTGTTGGATGTGATCTTAGGATCAACAACCCGCTATGGTATGATGTATAATGATGAAGTCACAAACCCATCGAAGTCCTCAACGTCTTGTGAAATATACGGTATCATGACGTCATAAAACGTTTTGATGTATTGCGAAAAGAATTTAAAAAGTAGTAGTCGATGTCAATTGAGTTGACTAGACGAATGTTTCACGTTGATATCCAATTTATTGGTATGGTCTAAGCTACTTGATTTTTGCTTAGACAAATGGTATGTCATGTTTAAAGAAAATCGAGCTTTCTTTGAGAACTTGTGCCAAACCAAATTGTTTTGGTGCGAATCTAAATGATTTAGTCTGAGGAGAACATGGAAGAGGTAGTTACTTTCTTTGTGATTGTAAACCCACCAGTTAAAGAAGGGCTTACTACGAAATGTTGTTTAACCTAGTAAGAGTTCATGGTCGATTTGACCCCTCGAAGAAAAGTATGAAAAACGTTTTAAAGGAAAATTTTATATTCCTCGTTATTCCTTCTACTTCATGATTCTTGATAGGTTATGGGGGTTAGGAATGAGGAAAGATAAGAACTCCGTTGAAGTGAAGTTGAGAAGAAGAAGGTAGGCTAAAATTTTGAGGACGAAAATTACATGAAGAAGGGGTGAATGTGATGACCGGGTAAGGGTGTGGTTTTAAGAAATTCGAGGACGGAATTTTTATAAGGAGGGAAGAATGTGACAACCCCGAAAAATTCGGATTGTCCGAATTTAGGTTTAAAGAATTAGTTATTAATAAAAAAAATTTTTTTATTAATACTATTATATATTATGTGTTTATTAATCGTTCTATAACCTAGGATGATTATAAATCGGGAGTATTCTGGCTACGAGCTAGATTGAATGAATAAGAATTTTCAAGACGAAAATAAAAAAATTTCGAACAAAAAATTTTTTTGGGGAAAAAGACGAAATAGGCACTATTCATCCGTTTTACGCTTTCGGAGATTTATTTTGAAATTCGAGAAGTTATTGATTATGATAAATTTTTGAGACGTGATGGAATATTCAATAATATTTTCGAGTTATGGCAAAAAACGAAGTTTTTACTGCGGACTCAAAACCCTAGGGTTGGAAAAGTGAGTTCCGAGAATTTAATGATTTACGTATAATAATTAGGGTTATTATATTATTGAGAAATACGAGTATAATACTAGTTATTATACTATAGTATAAGATTATTATTATTATATATATATATATATCGAATATAATATCGTATATATATAAGAAAAAAATAGAGAATATGAGAATGAGATGCGTAGAATACGATTAGTCTTAATGGACTTTGAGTTCATGGACTTTGTAGAATCTAATTGGACTTGGATTATGTAAAGCCCAACGCTTTGTTAAATAAAATAATAATAGCTAAATAAGAATTAAGTAGTTAAGGCTTAAACCAAGAAAAGAAAGCAAGGATCGAACCGATGGTAAACTTAAGGATAAGTAAAACCTTAAGGCTAACCCATAAACTTAAGGGCTAAGAAAGACTTAATGGCTGCCAAGTGGTGGAGGCCAAGTAAACTTAGTAGGCTAAGTAATTGAAGGTAATATAGTAAGGAGGTTAAGGGGGAAAAATGACTAAAATACCCTAAGCTTTGGAAATTTATAAAAAGGAAGCTTATTTTCATTTTTTTGGGATTTTGAAAATCCTACATCTTAGAGAGAGAGAGAGAGAGAGAGAGAGAGAGAGGAGAGAGAGAGAGAGGAAGAACATGAGCATGAATGATCGGATCAAAAGTGATGATGGATGAAAATAGAAAAGCTTGCAAATCGCCTTCATGAACTTTTGTATAACGGAAGAAAAAAAAAGAAGAAGAATCCAAAACCTAGTCTTTTATAATTTTTTTTTTTAGTTTTTATGTTTAAAAACATAACTTAATGAAGAATAAGAAGTAGAATAAGGTTAGAGATGATTTCATATGGTTGAAATCATGAAAAAATGAAGAAATAAGAATTTAAAAGTTTAGTTTATAAATTTCTTAAGGAAGTATAAGATTCAGTAATGAATTAGAAACGATCCGAGTGGATTATATGAATAAGTAGGTGAAATAAGTAAGGAATGATGTTCTATAACATCAAATTCCAATAAAAAGTGAAATCATAATCCAAAATATCGATTAAAATGAAGAAACGAACGAAGAACACGAAGAACACGCGAAGAACACGAAGAACGTTGTTGATGGACAAATTTAAAACCATCGTAGGATAATTGTTGTTGATGGACAAGTTTAAAACCATCGCATATAAGTTAGTTGTGTATTGCTTGGTTTAGGAATGGTAGAAAAACGTTCATGAAGAACGGATTAAAACTTAGCTATAACGAAGTTATGGCAAAAATTTCATAAAAAGACAAACGAGAATTAGAAAGTTAGTAAATGAACCCGAGTGGGTAGGGTTTTTCAAGAAAGTAAGAGAACATAGAAAACGTGAGTCGTGGACTCAAGAACGAACGAGTTCCGAGTTCGGATGACCGAATTACTTGACGAACGAACGAAGAAGCGTTAAAAAAATAAAAATGAATAAAGGGTGAAGATCAAGCCAATCGAATGGCACGTTAACGGATTTAGAAATGAAAGTTCTGCTCAAGGGGTATTAAAGTACGTAAGATAAGGAAGAGAATGGCTTTGGAACGACCTCGTTCTGAGTTATAACGAAGGAGTTATGAGATCGCGAAGTAAGCATCTCAAAATTGATTTAACACTTAGAAAAATTTTCTAGGGTTTAGGGCTTGGGCTTTTTGCTAGCCAGCAAGCTGAGTAATTGCCTGTAAGTGGTAAGCCGCAGTGAGCAGCAGAGCCGAAGCTCGGCTAAACTTCGGCAAGATGTGTGCCGAGAGAAATGAGAGATAAAGAGTAGAGAGAGGAGCCAGCAAGAAGTGTTGAGAAAAAAAGCGAGAGATGAGCTTTTAACTACTTTCACTCTTGGGGAAATGTAAGGAAAGATAAAGAATAATATAATATTCAACTAATGTAACACTTAATCAAGTGATGTAAACCTTTATTAAAGGTTGAACATATAGATTAAACAAGATTAAATGACAAAAGAATATAAAAACACGTTACGTGTAACCGATATCCGGGGGACCGTAGTCGTGATGAACGAACGTGAGGGATTGCTATGGTTGTGATTCCTTAGAGGTTGAATGAGGGTAAATAATATTTTCGATGTTATGTCATGATAATGAGAGATAAGTATTATGTATTATGAAATAATGAAATAATGATATAAATAAGATAAAATAACGAATATATGAAAAGCACTAAGAACAAAATGAATATAAATAAGAAAGTATTAAGATCGTAATGAATTAATCGAATGAAATAAGAATGAATAATAAGATTAATGAAAGTCAATGTAAGTCGATATAGTTGAATCAAGGTATGAATTTAGTTTAGTCGAAAAGTCGTAAATAAGAAATTGATTAATCGAACATTATAGTTTAATAGTTCGTATAAGTTAAGAGAAAGTTAGGTTGTGGTACAATCGTAACTTTGATGGTTGACATATGGGAGTTGGGCTAAACAATTCCTTCAGAGAGAGAAGGTATATATATAAAATCGGCAACCGATCTAACTCAACTTTGTGATGGCGGTGTAGATGAGAGACGAAACTTGTTTGTTGGTTGTTTGTTTGGGAACCACCACCAGTACCATATGGACTACTAGCGAGAGAAGCGATGTGTGTGATGAGTCCTAGAGAAGTTATAAGAAGAAGATAAGAATATAAATCATCCAAGATGATGAACGTTTTGAGTAAGACATCTCAGTATGTCATAAAGCCGTAAACTGTAAAGGAAGTTAGTCGCGTAAAACTTATATTGCAAGAACGCGAACCCTAAGAAGTAAAGTTAAGTAAACCAATGCGTAAGTTCAATATATGACTAATTGGTGTTTATGTTTTCTCCTTATGTGTTATATAGGAATTGAAATGAAAGCGATTCAATAAAGTTGTAGTAAATGGCGTAAAGGCAAGTTTCTAACTTCATTCATATTACATGAATGCTAGTTTCTTAAACTTCTCAGATGTTGTACTTGAGAAGTTCTGTCTATGTGTGAATGTGTGATATTTGTACAATGTGGTAGAACGTATGAGGCCTTGAGCCACAATTTGAACACTTTGGTGTTTCTATGATATATGCATTGTTCTGTGATTGAGCTGTTCAATACAAGTATGTTCTGTTTATACATGAACCGTTATTGTTAAGTCTGTATAATGATTCTAGCCGATAGGATGTGTGTGTATGAAAAGGTAGAAGAATGAAAGTATTTCAAAGTGAAAATGACTGATGTTTTAAGATGATAGGAATCGAGACTATTCCTATTATTCAAGCTGCTTCATAACCTTTGTTCGGTTATAGAAGTTCTAAAGAAATGTTTTAATTCTGAAGTTGTTTGTTCAACTGTTATGACTTGCTGGGCAATTGAATGCTCACACTTGCTTTAAATGAAAAACAATTTTCAGCGAACAAGGTTAGAAGAACTTAAAGATCCCGTAAAGATCAAGCTGACGGTATCCAGATGAAGTACCATTCAGAAGGTGAATGAGCGAGAAGATCAAGTGAAGACTTGTAATGTAGAAAAGATAAAATTGAATTATAGACTAGTTTAATGAACTATTATGTATCCTCCTTGGTGGCGGATAAAAAAAGTCACTCTTGTAAGATGAAATGAATAATGTATTTATTATTATTTGTAATGAAAAAAGGTTATAAGGTTTCGAAACACAGGATTTGAGAGTGTATGTTGTTATATTTCAAGATATAATGATGTATGTTGGATGAATGATGTATATCGTGATATGGATATATGAAAATATAGACCGATTTTGGGCGTTATGTTGGTATCGAGTTGATAGGTTATAAACCTTAGGTAATGTATATACTTGATAGGTAGAGAACGATAAGGTAGGTGCGAGTTCTTGAAACTCATACTTATGGTAAGTTCAGTGACTCATAATAATATGGTATGTTTTCAAACGCGCCTCTCGTGAATGGACGCCTATATGGTCTATCTGGATAGTTCTTAAACTCATATTATTGTGGAAAGTTCTGAACTCATAATGTGTGGTAAGTTGATGGATACGTACTAAGATATAGGAATGTTTAGACCGAAAATGAGTTGTTTTCGATGAGGCTTAGTATTGAAGGTGCTAGAGAAGATTAAGTATTGTTGTCGCAGTAAAAGACAATGAAGGAAGATGGAGAATAGGATATTCCAAGTCATCTAGCTATGCTAGATTTTGAACTTTATTGAACTCGTCTTTGATATATACATTTTAAAAAGAAAAGAATTGGTTCAACTTTTGGAACCAATAGATTTTTTAAAAGAGCTATTCTTGGTATGTCTATGCTAATTGCTTGGCTGACGAAAATGGATTTAAAATATTCAAAATGAATTTTATATCATCCGTGCATTTGATGCAAGGATGGTAAAAGCGATGGAGTTATTAATGCAATTGAACTCGGTGTTGGATGTGATCTTAGGATCAACAACCCGCTATGGTATGATGTATAATGATGAAGTCACAAACCGATGAAGTCCTCAACGTCTTGTGAAAAAAGTACGGTATCATGATGTCATAAAACATTTTGATGTATTGAAAAAGAATTTAAAGAAGTAGTCGATGTCAATTGAGTTGACTAGACGAATGTTTCACGTTGATATCCAATTTATTGGTATGGTCTAAGCTACTTGATTCGGCTAGACAAATGGTATGTCATCGAGCTTTCTTTGAGAACTTGTGCCAAACCAAATTGTTTTGGTGCGAAATCAAATTTAATGATTTAAGTCTGAGGAGAACATGGAAGAGGTAGTTACTTTCTTTGTGATTGTAAACCGGCCAGATTAAAGAAGAAGGGCTTCTGATGAAATGTTATTTAACCTAGTAAGAGTTCATGGTCGATTTGACCCTCAGCAAAAGTATGAAATGTTTTAAGAGGAAATTTATATTCCTCGTTATTCCTTCTGCTTCATGATTCTTGATAGGTTATGGGGGTTAGGAATGAGGGAAAGATAAGACCTCCGTTGAAGTGAAGTTGAGAAGAAAGGTAGGCTAAAATTTTGAGGAAGAAATTCTGTGGAGAAGAGGTGAATGTGATGATCCGAGTAAGGGTGTGGTTTTAAGAAATTCCGAGGATGGAATTTTTATAAGGAGGGAAGAATGTGACGACCCGGAAATTCAGATCGTCTAGAATTTAGGTTTAAAGAATTAATTATTAATAAAACTAATTTTTATTAATACTATTATGTGCTATGTGTTTATTAATCGTTTCTATAACCTAGGATGATTATAAGTCGGGAGTATTCAGCTACGAGCTAGATTGAGCGAATAAGAATTTTTCAAGACGAAAATAAAAAATTTTTCCGAAAACAAAAATATTTTTCGGGAAAAAGACGAAATAGGCACTATTCATCCGTTTACGCTTTCGAGATTTATTTTGAAATTCGAAAGTTATTGATTACGTTAATAATTTTGAGATGTGATGGAATATTCAATAATATTTCGTTATGGCAAAAACAAGTTTTACTTATGCGGACTTAAAAACCTAAGGGTTAGGAAAAAGTGAGTTCGAGAATTTAATGATCACGTATAATAATTAGGGTTATTATGTGTGAGAAATACTGAGTATAATACTAGTTATTATACTGAGTATAGACGAAGATTATTATGACGATAATACTGAATATCGTATGAATTATATACAAAGAGAATACGAGAATGAAATACGAGAATGAGATGTAGAATACGATAAATAATGGACTTTGAGTTCATGGACTTTGTAGAATCTAATTGGACTTGGATTATGTCAAGCCCAATGCTTTGTGAAATCAAGCCCAAGATAAGTAAACTTAATAGGCCCAAACAAAAATAAACTTGCGCTTAATAGCAGAGTGGGTAAGCGGATGGGTAAGAACCAATGGGGCAACCCAAGGGGCTAACCAATGGGCATTTAGAACTTAACTGGCTAAGTAAACTTGGTGGCCAAGTAAACTTGGTGGCTAAGTCTTGGAGGAGGTGGGAATAGTAAGGAGGTGGGGGCGAAATGACCAAATTGCCCTAACTTTGGTTTTCTATAAATAGAAGCTAATTTCATTTTTTTTGATTTTTGAAAATCCTACACTTGAGAGAGAGAGAGAGAGAGAGAGAGAGAAGAGAGAGAGAGAGGAAGAAGAGTTTGAGCATGAATGATCGGATCAAAAGTGATCGTGAAATAGAAAAGCTTGCAATCATCATGGCTTTGTATAACGGAAGAGGATTAAAGAAGAACGGTAATCAAAACCCTAGTCTCTTATAATTTTTCTTTAAGTTTTCCATGTTTAAAAACATAACTTAATGAAGATAAAGAAGTAGATAATGTTAGAGATGATTTCATATGGTTGAAATCATAAGAAAATGAAGAAATAAGAATTTAAAGTTTAGTTTATAAATTTCTTAAGGAAGTATAAGATTCTTAATGAATTTAGAACGATCCGAGTGGATTATATGAATAAGTAGGTGAAATAAGTAAGGAATGATGTTCTATAACATCAAATTCCAATAAAAAGTGAAATCATAATCCAAAATATCGATTAAAATGAAGAACACGAAGAACACGAAGAAGAACACGAAGAACGTTGTTGATGGACAAATTTAAAACCATCGTAGGATAATTGTTGTTGATGGACAAGTTTAAAACCATCGCGTATAAGTTAGTTGTGTATTGCTTGGTTAGGAGCGATAGAAATGTTCATGAAGAAAGCGGATTAAAACTTAGCTATAAAGAATGGCAGTTACGTCGAAATAGTTCCGTCCGAGGGTACACCCCCAAATCCGAGTACTTCAATTCCACGGGACTTGGTGTTCACTGTACAAATATCATCTATCTATCTACCCATAATAAATGCAAACCATGCAATAGATAGAAATAAATCCTCCCCTTATGGGGTTACAACATCTGAATAATAAATACAATCCCAGGTCAAACTAACCTTAAACATCTGTGCAGAAACATAAACAAATAAGTCTTAACAACATCAAGTCTTTACAATAACATTCTAAAAATTTAATAACAAGTGTTCATTACTTATTAGCTTTGCCTTGCCTTTGCTAGTAGAAGACTCATCATACCTTTCGTTCTTAACTACAATGTTATTATTATGCAAGAGTGAACATGAATGCCCACAAGTATAATAATGAAATAACAATATATAATAACATTCGAGTGAATCAAAAACTTCTGAAATAAAAGCTCAACTTTTGAATCAAGAATGAATATCAAGAATTCAAAAGATTTCCGAGGGTCATAAGACCTTAAACTATGTCCTAGGTTATCAAGGGTTATACTTGAAACCTTTAACAGTTATAAGACTATGGAATCTTCTACTCGTACTTAGGGGGATCAACACTTAGTACCATACTGTGCACAATATCTTAACTCTAACACATAAGTAATCCCTATACAGGGTTGTTCATCTCAGTTTGACATTAGAGTCCGCACCAAAGGAAGTTTGGTTTGGATAAATTAATAAGGGTTCTAAAATTTAGAACGTTCATCAACTATGGACTAGTTGAATCAAATGAGGGTTCACTAGTCTAACAAGATTCAACAATAATTGGTAATTAAATTGAATAATAATCTCAAGAGATATACAATAGGACAATTATTGTATAACAGAATCATAATTTGAAAAGATAATTAATCTTTAATATAACAATTGAACTTGATTAATAATAATGAGAATAACTTGAATAATGATAATGAGTAGGGTTAGGAAACTTGCCTCGTGCGTAGATTACACGTTAATTAAACACGTTCCTTGAATTTAATCCTACATATCATTTCCATTCACAACTATAGTTAATTATAATGTAATTAGACATCACAAGTTCATTCTCTTTGTTTAACTTTGATTATGACCATACTTAGTCAAATTACTACATTCATTGTCACATAATTTACATCTCATGAACAATAAGCTAACTATGCATTCAATCATTCAATCCACATGTAATTATGTTATTGACAAGTTAATAATCTATTTTAACATCTCACTATACTCTTAACATATTTTTATGTTCATTAGATTAGGTTAACATCACATTCATGGATTTGAACACTTAAAAAATTCATTTCTGAACATTATGGAGAGGCTATTTAAGCGCCACTTGTTATCTTGATTCTCGGCATGAATTGGCCGCAGCCACGCTTTACTGTTCAGCTGGTCAATGGCGCTATGCAGTATGGCTCGCATTACGACATGACTCTTAGGCTCAAAATACGATGGTATGCAAGGCGTCTTAGCATCTGAACATAGAAATTGCAGTTCACGAAAAATCGCAGAAGATGCCAATTTCTACCAATTTTCTTATTTCTTACATGAAATTTGACATACCCAAACATTATAATACACATATAATCACTACTTAACCCTTCTAGCATGCTTTTAACAAGTTATAACACATAATTTTGCATAATCAAAACATATAATTCACTGTTCTTGATTTTCTTGAGAGTTTTCAATATAAAACATGAAAATCAACATTAAGGATTCATTATAACACCAAATCTGTTTATTTGGAGTTTGATTCCTTCGTTTTATCATGCATAATCATATATGAGTGTGAATTTTACAAAATAATTTATGTTTGGCATATTAAAATCATGTATAAGGGCCATATGGCCACAGTCCATACTCTGTAAATTTTGAAGCAATAATATACATTATAATTTTATGAAACTTATGATATGGAAATCTATAATATATAGTAACAACATGTTATACTACCATATTATCACATCTACATTCACATAATCCATACAATCTCCAACTACAGAGATTTTACAGAAAATTTAAGAGCCATATTATAAAATTTTAACAACGTAAATAATAATGGGTTGAAGAATTTACTCATAGCGTAGTGTAGATAGGAGAGATGAAACCTTCTAAATCAATCACACAACTCACAATTCCCTCGAAATTCTTAATTCTCTCTCTGTGATTTCCTTGTTAAACTTAGAAAAATGAAGAAGAAGAAGAAGAAGAAGACATATAATAAAGGAAGCAACTGACGCGTTGAGGTCAGTTACCCAATCATGGGTAACTACTATCAACTCCCCTTAAGGCCTTGTTTGGTAAGCAATAATAGGTTTCAAAACCATTTAATTTAATTAAACTTTTGTACTATAGTTTAAATCAAGTCACACCCAATTCAATTATCTTATTTAATTTAATTTAAATAAAATATAATAATTTTTCATTAACTCACATAGTCAAATAATTAAATTCTCATTTATTAATAATGTCAAATTATTAAATCTCTAATTAATTATTAAATTAATTAAAATAACATTATGCTTATTAAATATTTCATTTAATTCAATAAAGCTCACATAAATACATACTTGAATAATAATTATTCTCCACATTAATTTAATAAATATAACACATATCATTAAATTAATCTATCACAATTGCATCAATTAATTATTTAATCTAATAATTAAATAATCAAAAAATTTTATTTAATTCAATAAATATTAACAATTAAATTACAAAAATCTCGTTATCACATATTTCCCCCTTAAAAGATTCTGTCCCTAAAATCATGACTCAATATTTTTTCACCGTTACATTCTCCCTTCCCCTTACAAAGATTACATCCCCGAAATCGCTTACACAATTATTAAGTAAATAAATGAGGGTAATTCTTCATCATATTCTCTTGAGTTCCCATGTAGCTTCTTCAGTATTGTGGTTCCTCCAAATTACCTTAACAGAAGGAATTACTTTATTTCTGAGAACTTGTTCTTTTCTGTCAACAATTTGAACAGGAATTTCTTCGTAAGATAAGTCTTTTTCAAAATGCAGGGGTTCGTATTCAATCACATGTTTGTAATCGGGTTTGTAGGGTCGTAGTGTGACGCCCCCAAAATAGGTATACATCACCTATTCTGAGTCGCCAAATACATGGTATGTAATAAAAATACAATCTTTAATATACTACAAGAGAGTCATGAGTTTTTTAATACAAATCATCTTTCTAGACAATATCCACTCTCGAAATAAGTCCTCATTACATTTATTGTCACACTATTTAATACAATAGTGAGGACTACTACTAATACTATCATCTGGTCCATCACTCCGCTCCCCAGACTCGTTCCAACTATATTCTCATTTCACAGAAGAAACGGTGAAAGAAAGGGTGAGCTCAACTAGCCCAAGAAGAAATATTATGACTAATATAATGCGTAGAATAAATTATCATTAGCCTTCAACATTGTTAAACCGATAAAATATAACAAACATCAAGTTTAACTGCAACGGAACAAGCAATCCATTAGAAGAGTCAAGTAGAGAATAAAATCTACTATCTTCTATGATTTAAAAGGTTTGTCATGACTCTTATCGCTGGGACTCAGCTTAATAAATAATCCACATCATCGAATCACCCCTGCACTACGGTCAAGGATATTCTTTAGTATCACGTCCATAATTATCCATGCACTACGGGCCAAGAATATTTGTGTATTCATTAATGGTCATGATCATGCCAACAACTGTCCATCAATGCACTACGGGCCAATGAGGACTTTTACCACATCATTTGTAACATTACGGTCATGATTATACCGAATAATCCCTGTCATAATCATACCAAGTCCATCTATGCACTACATGTCATAGATGACTTTCAAAAATATAAACATGAGGATGATGACAATGATATAAGAATTCAATAAAACAAGTTCAAGAATTAATTTATCCAGGAACTAATAATGTCCAAATTGTCAACATGATACTGTTTTATAGAGTAAAATTCAAGAATGCTCAGAAGAATATTTCCATAAAAAGATACTGGATGAAGCGCAAATATCAAGGATATTCCACTAATTTCATGGAGTATAGAAGTTAAAATTTTAACCAACTGAGTATAATAAAGAATGGAATAACTAAAGAAATCACCATGCATGCGGTACTTTGCATAGACAGGTTATTCCAACTAAATAACGGAACCAGGGCAGGCGAAATTCACACCGACAGGATGTTCCAAATGTATAATAAAGAATGGAATAACAACGAAATCACCATGCATGCGGTACTTCATGACGGAGTTATTCCAATGAATAATACTAATAAGGATGGAATCGGTCCCACAGAAAATGCATGTAAAGGATATTCCAACGTAATAATAATAAAGATTAAACCGTACTGCCAGAAACGCATAAAGCATACGCAGATAGGATATTCCAATGTAATAATAAAGATTTAAATCAGTCCGGCATAAAATGCACGAGCGGGATATTCAACCGAGAATAATAAAGACGGAATAATAGAAGAATGTCACCAAGTATAGGGTAGCCCGGGTATACAAGTTATTCCAACAAAATAATAAAGAATGAACTAACATAAGTTCTCTTCATGAATATAAAAGAATAACATCCCTTACGAGTACAACAAATAATATTCCCTGCCTTAAGAAGAAGAAAGAGTTGGATATATGAGTAGTGAAGTAGTAGAATACTTTTCTTCTTTCTCTCTATAGTTTATCTCTCTAGAGTTTTAGTGAATTAAGTAAGAAAATAATGAAGGAATGAGCTTCTATTTATAGAAAAATGGACCCATAGATATAATTAACTAACTCAACTACGGTCCAGATTGATTTACTTTAATCTGACGGTCCATATTTAAAGCCGAATAATGGTCCAATGAATCTATTCCCGCTAAAAGCGCTTAATTTTCCTTTCTTTGAAAAATTTATAAATATTACCTAAACTATAACATTATCTTTCCTTCCATAATAGAGACCTTCTTTAAAAAAGAATACATAACTACCCGATTCAAACTCAACATTTTTACGATGTGGATCTTGGGCTTATTTTTCTTCGCTTCCTAACTCGATCTTTTTCCCTCCGCTACCATAACTACGTGTTCGGATTACTTTGACTATTTCTTCATTGTCTCATGTGTTTCGGATTACTTTGACAATTTTCGCCCTAGCCCTAGAATCGCCTTTTCGCCAACTTCATCCCAAGAAAAGCGGAGTTCTCACTTTCTCGCCGTATAACGCTTCATAAGGCGGATGCCAATACTAGCGTGGTAATCGTTATTGTTGTAGCCGAACTCTACAAGTGGTAGGTGATCATCCCAATTTCCTTTAAAGTCCATCACACGTGCTCTTAGCATATCTTCTAATGTCTCAATCGTTCTTTCGCTCTCATCCATCTGCTTGAGGGTGATATGTCGTACTCATTCGCAATTGCGTACCCATGCATTCCTCGTAGACGCGTTTCCGTAAGTTCGATGTAAAGCGCGGATCCCTATCGAAAATAATTGACACCGGCACTCGTGCGCCAAAAACAATCTCTTTTATATATAACCTTGCCAACCGATCTAAGTTGAATCTAATTTTTATCGGAAGGAAGTGTGCGGATTTCGCATACATCATTAACGATAACCCATATCACGCGTCATAGCCTTTCCGAGTCGCTCAAGGCCAACCACGAAGTCCATTGTAATATGTTCCCATTTCCATTCTGGGATCTCCAACGGTTGTAGCAACCCACTTTGTCTCTCGATGTTCTCGCTTTCACTTTCTCTCGACAGTGTCGACACTTGGCAACACACATTCTCAACAACATCACGCTTCAAATTTGGCCACCAGAAGTGTTGTCAAAGATCTTGATACATCTTGGTAATACCAGGGTAAATCGAATATCGTGAGCTATGAGTCTCACTCAAAATGTCTTCCTTAATCTCTGGTACTGGCGGTACCCAAATTCTACTCTCAAATCTCAGTATTCCTTCCTTATCCATCTTAAATCTTGGTTCGGTTCCTTCAGATATCTTCCTTATCACCTTTTTGCATTCATCGTCCTGAAGTTGAGCCTCCTTAACTTTATCCAGTAGGGTTGTACCAGATTGCATCTGAAATAGCTTCTCATCAATTTCCATAGGATACTTCACTTCCAACTCCAGTTTCTCCATTTCTGAAATTAGCTCCTCCTGAGCGGTCAACATCATCAACTTCTCCCGACCCTTTCTACTTAAGGCGCCGAAGAACGACATTTGCCTTTACCCGGATGGTATAAAATCTCACAATCAGTCCTTAATTAACTCCAACCACCTTCTTTGGCGCATATTCAAGTCTTTCCGTAAAAATATATTTCGCACTCTTGTGGTCTCAGATATATTTCACACTTCTCCCCATAGAGATAGTGCCTCCAAATTTTCAAAGCAAAAACTACTGCAGCCTAACTCCAAGTCGTGGGTCTGATATCCTTCTCGTAATCCTTCAATTGTCGTGATGCATACGCAATGACTTCTTGCCATTTTGCATCAAGCACACAACCAAGTCCTTTATGCGACGCATCACTATAAACAACAAAATTTCACAGATCATCCGGAAGAGACAACACAGTGTGTGTACTCAACCTCTTCTTCAATTCTTGAAAGCTTTCCTCACACTTCTCCGTCCAAACAAATTTCACAACTTTTCGAAAGTTAAATTCATAATGAGTTGCGATCTTGGAAAAGTCTTGAATGAATCTTCTATAATATCCTCGCCAATCCAAGAAAACTTCAGATTCTTCGACGGCCCCTCTACTGATCCCAGCTTAATCACGGCTTTCGACTTTGGATGGATCTACCGAAATTCCATTTTTATCGATCACGCGCCCAAGAAATTGCACCCGCTCGATCCAAAATTCGCATTTTAAAAACTTGGCATACAACTTCTCCCTCCTCAATACTTCCAACGTTAATCTCAAATGCTCTTCATGTTCTTCCTTGGTTTTCAAATAAACCAAAATGTTGTCTATAAATAGCACTATGAACTTGTCCAAAAATGGTTTGAACACACCATTCATTAATCCCATAAATGTCGCGGGAGCATTCGTTAGACCAAACAACATAACCAAAAATTTGTAGTGACCATATCGTGTTCTGAATGCTGTCTTTGGTACATCCTCGGGTCTCACCTTCAGTTGATGATAACCACTTCTAAATCTATCTTGGAAAAGTATTTCGCTCCCTTCAATTGATCAAACAGATCATCGATCCTCAGTATGGATATCTATTCTTAATCGTGACCTTATTCAGTTCTCTCATAATCAATGCAGAGCCGCATCGTTCGTCCATCCTTCTTTTTCACAAACAACACCGCGCCCCCCCACGGCGATACGCTTTGGTTGAATGTACTTCTTGTCCAATAATTCTTGTAGTTGTACCATTAATTCTTTCATCTCTACCGGTGCCATTCGGTATGGTGCCTTCGATATTGGAGCGATTTCCTGGCGCCAAATCGATCACGAAATCAACTTCTCTATCTGGCGGAAGTCCTGGCAAATCGTTTGGAAAGACATCGACGAAGTCTCTCTCACTACCGATCTCCTCTACTTTTAGATTCTCTTTACGACTGTCGACTATGTAAGCTAAATATCCTACACAACCTTGTCTTAACAACTTCCTGGCCTGCATCATCGTCAGACAACTCGCTTGTCTAGGCGACTTGCTACCATAAAACACAACCTTTGACGGAGTCATAAGGTTAATACGCTTCTTTTGGCAATCAATTACAGCCCCGTAATTGAATAACCAGTCCATTCCCAAGATAACGTCAAATTCCCCAAGTCGAATAGGGATAAGATCTACGTTCATGATATTACCCTTAATATCCACTCTACAGTTCTTATGTATGCATTTAATAATGATTATTTCTCTATTCATAATTTCTATGTTCATGGGGTAATCCAACTCATCCTTAGGCAAATCTAAGTTCTTAGCAAAGTCATCGGATATAAAGGAACAAGTAGCACCCGAATCAAATAATACATAAGCATTAACTTTATTGATCGGAATGATACCTGACACCACATCACGAGACTGAACTGCATCCTGCACCATCATGTTGAAAGTCCTGGCGGTCGGTCGGTCGGTTGGTTGCGGTTGGTCCAGTGATAGTCAAGGCGCTTCCACTGTTGTTTCCCCTATTTCCTCTTGATCCTGCCCCTCCAGATCCCTTCTTAGGAAGTCTCTTGCCAGATGATCCTTTGAACCACAAGTGAAGCAAGCACCCTTCTTTGGGTTAGGGATGCTTAGGTGCTATGTGGCCTCCCGACCACAATTGTAGCACACCCGCTTCCCTTCATACAAACCCCCAGATGAGCTTTTTCAGCAGTCTCGCATATGCTTCAATCCTCTTCTTCTTCGACCTCCTTGTTGATTCCCCGATGATGAGTTGTCATTCCACCTTTCTTCTCGATTAAAATTACCACCTCCCGTGCTACTTCCACTAGCCTTGTTATTTCCTTCACTTTCACTCTTCTTCTTCTTCTTCTCGATCCCGATTGTACTTGGTCACCGTGATCGCTTCCACCTTCAAATGAGGATGGCCTTTTCCAAAGACTCCAAAGAAAAGTGTTTAATCAAACATTGATACTTTGCTATATACCCAAGGCTTCATCCTTGTTCAAACCTTCTTGCTTTTCTCTCATCATCGCGCAGTAGTACTTGATATGGGCAAAACCTCGCCAACTCGTTGAATCTAGCCGCATAATCTGGTACGGCATATTTCCCTGCTTCAACTCTAAAACCGAACCTCCATTTGGTTCTCATGAAGTCGGGTCGGAAAATACATCTCAAAAAACATCTCTTTGAATCTCTCCCAAGTAATCACGCCTTCACCTCCACGACCTTGTTTTGCACCACCAATAACTCGGCTTCAGATTTCAAAGATAAACGTTGCAAAAAGCGGGTTTCGGTCTTCTCTAACTCTAGCAACATCAAAAACCTTTTCCATTTCCATAACCCACGCTTGAGCCTCAATCGGGTTCATGGAACCTTTTAAACTCAAGCGGTCCCACCGCCTTTGAAATCTTTTAAACGTAGTATTTGGTGGAGCTTGAGGTTGATTATTCATTGCTCCAAATAGTAAGTTAACCAATTGTTGAACAGATTAGCATTGGCGTTATTGTTGTTATTTGTAGATCCTTCTTGAAATGTTTGACGACGTTGTTGTTTTCTTCTTCAAGCGGCATATTTCTCGTTAAAATATATGCTTATTAAATCTCTATTAAATTCTCTAAATAGTTAAGACTTAACTCAACAATTTAATATAATTATTTAACACATTATCTCAAACAACTTGATATATTTATTCAAATCAAAAGTTTTAACATCAAACGATAGATCACCGCTATTTACATCATCTATCCCGAGATAAAGAATCTACAGTGATTTAAAATATTAAAATATTCCTTCGTTCATAAACACATCGGAATTTACATATAAATACCAGATAAGTTTTTCACATAATTAAACAAATTTCTATCACTGTCTGTTAAGGCGCTGAATAGCCTTGCTACGCTCCTCTTCCATGATGCGAGACATCGTTCTACGATCCAAAGATGTATGATGGTAGTCCTTCAATTGGATTGGGTACCTCAAAACTCGATCCCGAGGCCTCATCCATCGCACTTATTAAGTGTAGAGTACGTCTCCCCAAGCTTAGCCTTCTTTGCACGACCATCCTCTCTCCGCAAGATCAAGACGACGTGACTCTCTTACCCCAAATTCTCCTCCTCTATGATGATCAAATTTTCCGAGCTTTCCTTCGCCTCCTTCTTCAACTTCTCTATCTCCTCGGTCTTATCCTCGGTTTGACCTTCTCGTGGACCAAATCCCATTCTACATTTCCTAGTCGTGTGTGAAGAGTCTCAATTTCCTCTCTTTCCGCTCGAGAGTAATCATCAATAATCGCCCGCTCACCAATCCCTCGGACATTGTCTCAGAACTCTACGTTACGTCGTCATATAACGCGTCGTACATCTCAAAGATCAATGGAGTGCGGTGGAAACTCCTCTTCTTCCTCTCTTCTTCTTCCTCCTCAGATCCTCCTCTCGATCGGCCTCAGTTCATGCTCCCGACCAACAACAATAATGATCAATGGAGATGACTCTCTCTCTCACTAACTGCTCCCCTAACGACATGAATGTCTCTGGGGCTCCTCCTCCTCAGAGGTATACTGTAGGTACTCTGGTTCCTCCTCCCCCCACTCGACTAGTTCCTCCAACATCCGACATCCCCGACAACATAATTTCAAGTTTTAGTTACTAAGTCGTACTAGTGAGCACATAATTTAACACATAAGCACATAAAGTCTTTTATTATCTTCAATGAATTAAAGAAATTCATTTCTTAGAACTCGATAAGAGTTTTCCATCACTATGTTCTTTCTATAAGGCTACTACCTAAGGTTGTTCCCCCACCTAAGGTTCATAACCTACAACTTTGATACCAACCTATGACACCCCCAAATCCGGGTACTTAAATTCCACGGGATTTGGTGTTCACTGTACAAATATCATCTATCTATCTACCCATAATAAATGCAAACCATGCAATAGATAGAAATAAATCCTCCCCTTATGGGGTTACAACATCTGAATAATAAATACAATCCCAGGTCAAACTAACCTTAAACATATGTGCGAAAACATAAACAAATAAGTCTTAAACAACATCAAGTCTTTACAATAACATTCTAAAAATTAAATAACAAGTCTTCATCACTTATTAGCTTTGCCTTTGCCTTTTGCTAGTAGAAGGCTCATCGTATCTTTTTCGCTCTTAATCGCAATGTTATTATTACGCAAGAGTGTGAGCATGATTGCCCACAAGTATAAAAAATGAAATAACAATATATAATAACATGCGAGTGAATCAAAGACTTCTGAAATAAAAGCTCAACTTTTGAATCAAGAATGAATAACAAGAATTCAAAAGATTTCTGAGGGTCATAAGACCTTGAACTATGTCCTAGGTTATCAAGGGTTATACTTGAAACCTTTAACAGTCATAAGACTATGGACTCTTCTACTCGTACTTAGGGGGGGATCAACCTTCTTACCACCATACTGTGCACAATATCTTAACGCTAACGCATAAGTAATCCCTATACAGGGTTGTTCATCTCAGTTTGACATTAGAGTCCGCACCAAAGGAAGTTTGGTTTGGATAAATCAATAAGGGTTCTGAAATTTAGAACGTTCATCAACTATGGACTAGTCAATCAAATAGGGTTCACTAGTCTAACAAGGTTCAACAATAAATGATAATTAAATTGAATAATAATCTCAAGAGGTATACAATAGAACAAATATTGTATAATGTAATCATACTTTGAAAAGATAATTAATCTTTAATATAACAAATTGAACTTGATTAATAATAATGAGAATAACTTGAATAATGATAACAAGTAATAATTATAAAAAGTAGGGTTAGAAAACTTGCCTCGTAGTAGATTACACGTTAATTAAACACGCTCTTCTTGAATTAAATCCTACATATCATTTCCATTCACAACTCTAGTTAATTATAATATAATTAATCATCATAAGTTCATTCTTTTTGTCTAAACTTTGATTATGACTATACTTAGTCAAATTATCACACTTATTGTCACATAATTTACATTTCACGAATAATAAGCTAATTATGCATTCAATAATTCAATCAATCCACATGCAATTATGTTATTGACATGTTAAGAATCTATTTTACATCTCATTATACTCTAACATATTTTTATGTTCATTAGATTAGGTTAACATCACATTCATGGACTTTAACACTTTAAAAAATTTCATTTTTCGAACATTATTCTAGAGAGCGCATGCTGCCATTTTATTATTGATTTATTTTGCAATGGCATACTAACATTAGTACCATGCTACATGTTACTATGCATGGCTAAGTACTTAGGCCATTTGCCATGATTTGATGGTGATATTACAGAGTTAGGCAATACATGGCATATATCAAGAATAAATTGAATTTAATTTCAAATCAAAAAAAAATTGCGTAATATCGCCAAATAACTCATAATTAATTTATTTTTTTACATAAAATTAGACATACCCAAACATTATAATACACATATAATCACTACTTAACCCTTCTAGCATGATTTTAACATGTTAAAACACATAATTTTGCAATCAAAACATATAATTTTTACTGTTTTCTTGATTTTCTTGAAGGTTTTGAATACAAAACATGAAAATTAACATTACTGATTCATTATAACACCAAATCCATCCATTCAAGTTTTGTTTTTCTTCTTTTAACATGCATAATCATATACAAGTGTAAATTTTACAAAACAATTTATGTTTGACATATTAAAATCACGTATAAGGGCATATATATGGCCATATTCCATACTCAGTAAATTTGAAGCAATAATATACGTATAATATTATGAAACTTATGATATGGTTTATATATATATATATATATAATCAATATGATATGATACATATTATCACATACACAAACCCATAATCATACCCTTTTTCCATTCACAGATGTTTTTTACAAAAAATTTGAAAGCCATTTTTATAAAAACTTAAACAACGTAAATAAAAATTTGGGAAGGAGAATTACCCAAATAGATATAGATTAGATAGAGAGATGATGAAATTCTTCACTCTCAATCAATCACACAATCTCACAATTCTCTCTTCTCTCCCAATTTCTCTCTCTCTTTCTCTCTCTTTTATTTTTTTTCCTTAAAAGAAAATAAAAAAAAAAAGAAGATATATAAAATAAAGAAGCGACGCGATGATGAGGTCGGGCTTACCCATCATGGGTTAACTGCTATCTCAACTCCCCTTAAGGCCTTGTTTGGCTAAGCAATAAATAGGTTTTCAAACCATTTTAATTTAATTAAATTTTATACTATAGTTTAAATAATGTCACACCCAATTATAAAATAAATCAATATCTTATTTTAATTTAATTTAAATAAAATATAATAATTTCTCATTAATTCACATAGTCAAATAATTAAATTCTCATTTATTAATAATGTCAAATTATTAAATCTCTAATTAATTATTAAATTAATTAAAATAACATTATGCTTATTAAATATTTCATTTAATTCAATAAGCTCACATAATTACATACTTTGAATAATAAAATTATTCTCCACATTAATTTAATAAATATAACACATATAATTAAATTAATCTATCACAATTTCATCAATTAATTATTTAATCTAATAATTAAATCATCAAAAATATTTATTTAATTCAATAAATATTAAAATTAAATTACAAAATCTCCTAGAAATTTATAAAAGAAGATAAGAATATAAATCATCCAAGGTGATGAACATTTTGAGTAAGACATATCGGTATTGGATAAAGCCGTTAACTGGAAAAGGAAGTTAGTCGCGTAAACTTATATTGCAAGAACGCGAACCCTAAGAAGTAAAGTTAAGTAAACCAATGCGTAAGTTCAATATATGACTAATTGGTGTTTATGTTTTCTCCTTATGTGTTATATAGAATTGAAATGAGCGATTCAAATAAAGTTGTGGTTTGGGCGTAAAGCAAGTTTCTAACTTCATTCATATTACATGAATGCTAGTTTCTTAAGCTTCTCGGATGTTGTACTTGAGAAGTTACATACATGTTCGAATGTGCGATATTTGTATAATGTGGTAGAGCGTATGAGGCCTTGAGCCATAATTTGAACACTTGATTGTTTCTATGATATGCATTGTTACGTGATTGAGAAATTTATTGATACAAGTATATTCTGTTTATACATGAACCGTTATTGTTAAGTCTGTGCTAATGATTCTAGCCAGACATGATGTGTATGAAAAAGGTAGAGGAATGAAAGTATTTCAAAATAAAAGTGACTGATGTTTTAAGATTATAGGAATCGAGACTGTTCCTATTATTCAAGCTGCTTCATATCCTTTGTTTGGTTATAGAAGTTCTAAAGAAATGTTTTAATTCTGAAGTTGTTTGTTCAACTGTTATGACTTGCTGGGCAATTGAATGTTCACACTTGCTTTAAATGAAAAAAATATTTTCAGCGAACAAGGTTAGAAGAACTTAAAGATCCGTAAAGATCAAGCTAACGGTATCCAGATGAAGTATTATTCAGAAGGTGAATGAGTGAAAAGATCAAGTGAAGACTTGTAATGTAGAAAGATAAAACTAAATAATAGACTAGTCTAATAAACTATTATGTATCCTTGGTGGCGGATAAAAGTCACTCTTGTAAGATGAAATGAATAATGTATTTATTATTCTTTGAAATATAAAAAGGTTATAAGGTTTCCAGAACCTGGGATTTGAGAATGTATGTCGTTATATTTCAGTATATAATGATGTATGTTGGATGAATGATGTACTCGTGACGTACGGAATCCGAGTGTGAAGATAGACCGGATTTCGGGGCGTTACAAGTTGGTATCAGATCTGATAGGTTATAAACCTTAGGTAGGAGTACCTAAGACTATAATCGTAGAGAGAAGGATAAGAAGATCACCACGTGATCATAGTGACTCGTAATAACAGATTAGTTGTTAAACGATGAATGATTTATATCTAATGCTATGAATGAAGGGTACTATGAAGTAGTACGGGAAGAAGAACTTAGATTGAGATGTGAATGATAGCATACGAATTAAAGAAAATTTGTATTAAGTAGAGAGAGATTTAGAAGTTGTAAAATTTCAATTGAGGACTCATGTGATAGCTGAGTTGTATGAACCTTTGTTATGGGCAAATGTTTGTGCTTGGTGTAACAACTGCTTAGCTTATTACAGTGATAATCATTGGGATTGGTCGCGCTATCAAGATGTACATGACGAGAAGGTGAATCTTTTCTCATGTATATAATTGATAGGTAGAGGCCGAATAAGGTAGAGTCTTGAGTTCTTGAAACTCATACTTATAAGTAAGTTAAATGACTTATAATAATATGGTATGTTTTGAGCGTCTCGGTGAATGGACACCTATAGTGCATACGGATAGTTCTTAAACTTATATTATTGTGGAAAGTTCCTGAACTCATAATGTGTGGTAAGTTGATGGACTGTACTAAGATATAGGAATGTTTAGACTGAAAATGAGTTATTTTCAGTAGACTTAGTATTGAAGGTGCTAGAGAAGATTAAGTATTGTCGCAGTAAGACAATGAAGGAAGATGGAGAATAGGATATTCCAAGTCATCTAGCTATGTTAGATTTTGAACTTTATTGAAATCGTGTTGATATGTACATTTTTAAAAGGAAGAATTGGTTCAACTTTTGGAACCAACAGATTTTAAAAGAGCTATTCTTGGTATGTCTATGCTAATTGCTTCAGCTAGACAGAAATTGATTTAAAAATATCAAAATGAATTTTATATCATTCGTGCATTTGATGCAAGGGTGGTAAAACGATGGAGTTGTTAATACCATTAAACCTGGTGTTGGATGTGATCTTAGGATCAATAACCCGCTATGGTATGATGTATAATGACGAAGTCACAAACTGACGAAGTGGGTGAAGCAACGTTGTTGGGACCAGAATTGGTACGCATAAGTACAGAGAAGATCCAAATGATCCGACAACGTATACATACGACACATGATCGACAAAAGATTTATGCGGATCTTCATCGAAAGAATGTGAAATTTAATATTGGGGATCATGTATTTTTACATGTTGCACCATGAAAGGGAGTTACAAGGTTTGGGAAGAGAGGAAAGCTCAATCCATGATTTGTTGGTCCATTTGAGATTCTTGACCGAATAGGAAATTTGGCCTATAGACTCGTATTACCGGATAGGAAAGAGCTTGTCCTATGCGAACGAAGGTTATACCACAAGTTAAGGTTTTGTGGAGGAACCATGCTATTGAAGAAATGACACGAGAGTTGGAATCGAAAATGAAAACAAGGTATCCTCACCTTTTGAAACACCGGTGCGTCGTCGAATTTCGAGGACAAAATTTCATAAGGAGGGAGGTTGTAAGACCCCAACTTATTATAAATAAAATCAATTTCCTCTAATTATTATTGTGAATAATAAGGTGTTAATTTGATATAATGCTTTGGTTATGGGTGAAATGTGCAAATTTTGCAAAATAAGCAAGTGGTTATAAAATATTCATTATTGTTAGGGGAATATTAGTTTGGTGGTGGAATATTCTTTCTGTTGGGGAATATTAAATGCGATAATGCCTAGACCATTTATGGGCCCCATAAAAAAATAACGGTCGGATGAAGAAAATGACAAATTTGAGTTTTTATAAATAACGGCGTAGTTATTCACTGATTAACACTTTTTGGAATACTCGGTGGTTAAAATACGATGTCTGGCGTGGTTGCCTGATAGCTTTGGTTATTGCACATTATTTTTGAATTATTGATTCTTACGTAAGAAGGCACTACTCAATAATTATTACGATAATTCTTGTTCAATATTTTATTTTATTGATTCAATAATTGTTTGCGTTGATATTTTATATTATTGTTGTTTCATAATTGTCATCTTTGCAATATTTCCCATTATCGGATCAATAATTCATATTATTTGAATAATATTATTAGATAGCATTATTGGCAATGTCTAGAAAGTTACATCAAGGAGAGGTTGGTCACCTAATTGCGTGCCGATGAAGGAGAAATCCTTATCGGAAAGCCCTCTTTCACGAGGAGCTGCTTTGGTTGTCATAAATGTGATTATGTAATATTATTTGTGAATAATTAATTATTGATTTATATGATAAGGAAATATTTATTTGATGCGGATTTAAATGATCGATTTATTTATGTGGTTATAAATGAAGGAATTAATGTTGAGGTGTTTTATCAGTATTTTGTCAGAATGGAGGTATTAAAAATCAAACCAGTGTTCTTGAGATATATTGCGTGAGTTATAATTTTTAATCCGAATTCTAGTTGGATCGTTGTGATTTTTGGATATGTTATACATATATAAGTTGAGTATATGTCCACAAATTTTGAACCGTTAAAAATGAACGTATGATTTGTTATGAATTTTAAGAGGTGACTGGTTCAGAAATTGTTGAAGTTTTTGAATATATCATTTTGGTAGAAAATTCTAGATTTGGTGGGCCCCACTTTTGGTTGGTGAGAAATGTGCTCAAATTGAATTTCAAATATGGTGGGTGGCAATAGATAGTAGCGAGTAAAAGCCATCGGTAGCGAATTTCAAGTCTCTGCTTGGCGTTTTAACATTTTCCTATAAATAGAGCGCTAAGTTAGAATTGAAAATCACACCGAAACAAGTTTTCTTTCTCTCTATATTATCGAGCGTATTTTGTGAGTATTTAGATACTTTGAGAGTTGTTATTCAGTACAAGTTTCATTCAGCATCATATCCGATATTCCATTCAAAAGTACGATTTCTTTGAGGTAAGGGATGTTATTTTCTTTGTAAATGATCTTATTTCTTTTAATATCATTATGCCGAAATATTGGTCTGAACTTTTTATAAAATTTGAAACTTTTTGTGTCGGGGTTACTATTCACGTATACGGTACTATTCACGTGTACGACACTATTCACGAATACGGCACTATTCACAGAAAATGAAATTTTTTTCTTTTTGTCCAAGATGTCTATTATGGTTACTATCTTTGATTGTATCCATGTTTTGATCTTTATTTTTTGAATTACCTGCTTCAAAATTGGTTATTATGGAGTATATTTGAACTTGGATAAACATTAATACGAATTCCTAATATTTGTTATTTTATCTCACTTTGGATTCGTTTTCTTTAAGATATTTTCATCATCCTCGGTCCTAAATGATGATATTAATGAATATCTTTGGCTTGTAGTTTAAAAGATGAATGATTACCTAATGAATATCTTTGGCCGTAATGCAAAGATGAGCAGTGTTGAGATGAACATGACCAATTGGTGATATACAAATGAATATCTTTGGCACAGTAGTGCAAAGATGAATATTTGATTCAAGATGTATATTGATTGATGTTACAGGGATAAAATATTGATGATGGACTTTTAAATCTTAGAAGATAGTAGAATTCTTTCTCTACTTGACTCTTCTAATGGATTGTTATTTTCGCTGCAGTTGTTGATCTAAAACTTGTTGTCTATTATATTTTATCAGATTTTTCCCTGTTGAAGACTAATGATAATTTGTTGTATATTATCTTAGTCATAATATTCTTTACTGGGCTAGTTGAGCTCACCTTTTTCTTTTGTTCCATTTTTCTTCTCGGGATGTGAGAATTTAGCGAGGAACTAAGCCAGGGTATGGAGTGATGGTTCTGAAGATAGTTGTTTTAGTAGTCCTCACTATTTTGTAAAATAGTGTATCAATAATTGTAATGAGGACTCCTTTTGAGTTTGTATACTCTCTTTAAAACAATATTTGTATTCAAACTCACAATATATGTGTTGTCATATTTTTCACGACAATTGTATTACTGAAGTTGTATTTGTTCTGTACCATGTATTTGGCGACTCAGAATGGGTGATATATACCTATTTTGGGGGCGTCACACTTTGTACTAGGTTCAAGGTCAATAATGAATTCAACTTCACGTTCTCGGGGTAGACCGTGAAGTTCTTTAGGAAATACGTCAGGAAATTCACTAACAACGAAAATATTATTCAAATCTGACGCGTTTTTGTTCAAGTCTGTGACATGGGCTGAGAAATCTTTGTTAGGTTTGTAATATTCATTAACGCAATCAAATTGCACAAATAAGCGGAAATGTGTAAAAATCAGAGTTTAAAATTTTACAAACCATATACCCGAATCACCCTTTATGCACAATTATTAATTAAACGAAAAGATAATGAACAAGAATCATACCCTTGAAGATTCTATCTTCCTTAGGTATGAGTTTACCTCCAAATCCTTTCGCGTCCAACTGGTTCCTTCCTTTAATCAACGTTAGCCACCCAAGTGTTTGGCCTCTAGAGGTGATCCACCAAGGAAGAAAAAGAATTCAGGAAGATGGATGTTTGGCTAAACCCTAGTTTTTTTATCTCTATAGAAAAAGGCGTACTCTCCCAACTATTGGAATTACGTATTCACGTGTTGTGAAAAAGTCAACCTCCTCACCCATAATAAGACTCCTCTTATTTATAGATGTATGCAACCCTCCTTAAATTAATTAAGGTTTTATTTAATTTTATTTAATTAATTAAGCTCCCCTAATCTTATTAGGGATAATTAATTAAACTCTTTTAATTAATTTGCCTCCCTAATCTATTAGGATATTTGAGAGTACTTTTATTAATTAATTTCCAAACTCTTTTAGAAATTAAATAATAATAATAATAATAATAATAATAAGACTCCTCTTATTAATTTATATTTAATATTTCTAAAATATTAAATAATAAATATTAAGCTATTTAATTTATTCTATCACCATAGATTAAATTAAATATACTTAACTTATTATTACGATTATGCCATTAACTTCTTAAATAATTATTCTTCCTTTTATAATTATTCTTTAGGTTCTCCATATTAAACCAATTAGAATAAATCAATTAAATCTTCTTATTTAAATAAATAAATTAAATTATTAATTTATTTAAATAAATAATATTTATTCTACAATATGGATAAGCCTCCCTAGCGATCAACGACTTTCCAGATAATATAGATTTCAACATTAATCATAAAAGAACCTTTGAGTAAATAGTTACCGTACAATTCAATCCTTCCACCATACAATGTCCCAATTAAATATAAGACATGGAATTCATCATCAAGTCTTATTTTATTTAATTATATGTATTTCGATTCTTAAATGCACAACTCAAATAATGCAAATTAGAAACTCCTTTCTAATTTCATTATGCCTTAACCAAGGACTCTTTGGGTTGTCATTTATCGAATCACATAGGACATTTCTCTTCTTTTACTAGAAGCGGTAGATTCTTTATTGATCATACATTATCTCCATGTACAACTTATTATACCCAAGCATACCCTTTGATATACCCTAAGGGTCTTAAGGAATAAGTCAAAGTATAATTCATCATACACAAGATACTATGATGATCTCAAGTCCAAGGATCACTTGTGTACTACTATCACTACTGAGAATTTCTATTGACAAAAAGTAAAACTCCATTAGGTATTCCTTAGCGAGCCACGTTCAGTTGAACTTATTCTCTAATAAGCACCTACATACTTGCTTTAATGTCTCCACACAAATGATCACGAGATCAATCATCCTCATCAAATGAGCAAGCAATGTATGTACCAATCTATCCTGGATTCACTAATCCCTAATTTAGTAATCCAACGATTGGGAACTATTTTAGTTTTAAGCTTTCTAAGAATTTAGATCTCATTAGAATGATCATCATCATTATTCTAAAAGCATTGCTTAAAACTATGGGTTTATCACATATTATAAAAAACAAAGATCATGTAGATAATTAAAAGCCTTTAATAAATTAATACTTTTTATTAATAAATGAATAAGATTGTTACAAAGTATATGCTTTATCATCAAACATGATTGGCTTGTGTGCATACTACTTTCAATCTTGACATCCGTTTTTCAATAAACGAATAGCTTTATGGCTTGATATGACAGTGATTGACTTTAATGGTTTGGTTGTTTGAATTCACATAATAGGTTGGTTAGGAATATGAAAACTAACAACCTTACGAAAATAATCAATTTTTGCATGATGCGTGGTTAACCAATCAATCCCTAAAATCACATCAAATGCAAGAATTTTCAACAAAATAAGATCAACAGTAATGTGATGGTACCAACTTGAATCAAGCAAGATTTATAAACAAGTAGATGTAATGAAAGTTTCTCCTAACTGAGTCTCAACAGATAAGTCAAGGTCTAATTTCTCCTGAGTCAAGTTTAAACGCTGAGCACAAGCAGAGAGATAAAAGAATGGGTAGAACCAGTATCTCAATAAGGTATAAACTTCAAAGAGTTTATGATTAGCTTACCCGTGATCACCTCGTTCGGTTCCTCACGTTTTTGGGCGCCACGACAAACGCCTTCCAGAACCACCGACTTTGACTTGTCCGGATAGCCTTTTTGGAGTCACCATCCCCGTTGAACTTGGTTTCGCAACTAGACAATCTCTAGCTATATGACCTTCCTTTCCACAATTATAACACACCTTGATTGTTGTGGGCGCTTTGGAATTATGTGTCCTCTTTCCGCATTTATAACAAAACTAACCAAAGGTCGCTTCCTCCCCTAGAAATAGTTGATGTTTGTGGACGACGCCTTCACGTTATCATTGTTGTATCTTCTTCTTTGAAATCTCCTCCCTCTCGCTTCTTCTATTATCACGGCCACGATTACCACCAGAGTGGTTACCGCTTTTGTCCGAATGTTTTCCTCCCTCATTGGTTATCATTGCTCGATGATCGCCGCCACCGTGATGACCACCTCGTCAGGGTCCCCAATTGAACATACTCATTATCTCGCTTCTAATAATTGAGCCCTGTTTACAACATCCTCGAATATAAAGAAAATTTATAAGATAAGATATCGCCAATCTCGGTTTTAGACCTCTCGTAAACATCCTCGTCATTCGCTCCTCATTTTCTACCAAATGAGGTGCAAACCTCGATAACTCTGCAAACTTTCGCCTCGATCGGGACACCGCCATGTTGTTTTGTTCCAAATCGATAAACTCTACCTCCTTCATACGACGAATACTTTCGTGAAAGTACTTGTCATTAAATAGTTTCAAAACGTTTCCCAAGACATGTTGAAAAGCGGCAGTCAGGGTACGCTTTCACGATTCCCACCAATAATCCGCCTCACCACTGAACATAAAGGTGGCGAATGGAACCTTCTGTTCCTCCGCATCCCAAGACATCGAATATCTTGGTAATTTGTTTGACCCACGCTTTCGCCCTTTAATCGGATCCGCTTTTCCCAATAAATTCGTGTGGTCCCAACTCTTTGAATCGCTTGTCAGATAAGTCACAAGATTGCTATCATTTCCACCAGTATTTTGTACACGAAGTCTCCCTCGTCTTGATTTTGCATGAACTGCAAAAAGCTTCTAAACATCCCATCATTCATCATTTGTTCTAGTAGTGTTGTTTATGTGAGGAATATTGCCTTCCTGCTGCACGCTCCCCGGGTGGTGATTAAAGGTGTCTCCACATTCTCATTCACTCCATTGTTAATATTTCTCAATTGCCATTCTCAAATACTCCATAAAACAAGGGTTAATTAACATGTCACATATTATCCCTATACTCCTATATTCGACCAAATAAATACCAAAAATAAACTTAGTCAGTCATACTAGCGAAGGAATTCCTCCCGCTCTCCCCTCCTAGTTCTTTGTCTCATCTCTCACCAGAGATCATATCCCTAAGCTTTGATACCAACCGCGACGCCCCCAAAATAGGTATACATCACCCATTCTCGAGTCGCCAAATACATGGTATGTAAACAAATACAACTTCATTAATACAATTGTCGTGGCAAAATACGACAACACATATATCGTGAGTTTGAATACAAATATTGTCTAATAGAGAATATACAAACTCAAAAGGAGTCCTCATTACAATTATTGATACACTATTTTACAAAATAGTGAGGACTACTAAAACAACTATCTCAACCATCACTCCATACCCCTACTAGTTCCTCGCTATATTCTCACCTCCCCTCCCCTAGAAGAAAAATGGAACAAAAAGGAAAAGGGTGAGCTCAACTAGCCCAAAGAAAGAATATTATGACTAAGATAATATACAACAAATTATCATTAGTCTTCAACAGGAAAAATCTGATAAAATATAATAGACAACAAGTTTTAGATCAACAACCGCAATGAAACAACAATCCATTGTAAGAGTCAAGTAAGAGAGAAAGAATTCTACTATCTTCTAAGATTTAAAAGTCCATCATCAATATTTTATCCTCAGTAACATCAATCAATATACATCTTGAATCAAATATTCATCTTTGCACTACAAAGCCAAAGATATTCATTTGTATCACCAATGGGTCATGTTCATCTCAACACTGCTCATCTTTGCACTACGCCAAAGATATTCATTAGTAATCATTCATCTTTGCACTACAAAAGCCAAAGATATTCAAGAATATCATCATTTAGGACCGAGGATGATGAAAAATATCTTAAAAAAAAAACGAATCCAAAGAGATAAAAGATCAAATATTAGGATTCAGATTTTTAGTTTATCCAAGTTCAAAATACTCCATAATAACCAATTTTGAAGCAAAATTCAAAAATAAAGATCAAAACATGGATACAATCAAAGATAGTAACCATAATAGACATCTTGGACAAAAAAAGAAAATTTCATTTTTCTATGAATAAAGTGTCGATTCGTGAATAAAGTCCGATATACGTGAATAAATATCGTATACGTGAATAAGAACCCCACACAAAAAGTTCCAAAATTCCACAATAAAATCCATACCAATATTTCAAGATAATGATATCAAAAGAATAACATCATTTACGAAGAAAAAAATACATCCCTTACCTCAAAATAATAAAGATTTTCGATCGAAATATCTGATATAAGGTCAAGAAAACTTGCACCATAATAACAACACAAAGTATCTAAATACTCACAAAATACGCCTCGATAATATAGAGAGAAAGAGAAAAACTTGTTTCTTCGTGTGATTTTCAATTCTAACTAAGCACCTATTTATAGAAAAAATTAGAACGCCATAAAGGAGACTAAATAATAAATAATATTTTTTTTGGCTTTACTACTCACTACTATTCAAGCCCACCACTTTTGAAAAAAATTCATTCAAAGACATTTTATTTCTCACCAAACAAAAGTGGGGCCCACCCATATTTTTAATAAAAATATTTATTTTCCTAAACTTCAATAATTCATAATAAATAGCCCTTTTATCGTAAAAATTTGAATCTTATGTCCATTCCATAGGAAATTTAATTCTCTACAACTTTGTAAGTTTAAGTTTTTCCAAATTCCAAACAAAAATGATCCAAAATCCACATACTGATTTATTTTTAATACCTCCATTCCGACAAAATACCGATAAAACACCTCAACATTAATTCCTTCATTTATATCCACACAAAAAAATATATCCATCATTTATATCCACATAAAATAAATATTTCCTTATCATATAAATCAATAATTAATTATTCACAAATAATATTACAGAATCACAATTATGACAACCAAAAGTCGCTCCTGTGAAAGAGGGGGCTTTCCGATAAGGATTTCTCCTTATCAAGCAATTATTAGGTGACCAAACCTCTTTTCCTGATGTAACTTTCTAGACATCGCCAATAATGCTATCTAATAATATTATTCAAATAATATGAATTATCGATCCGATAATGGAGATATCATGTGCAGACAATTATCAAACAACAATAATATAAAATATCAACGCAAAGCAATTATCAATCAATAAAATAAAATATCAAATAAGAATTATCGTAATAATTATCGAGTAGTAGCCTTCTTACGTAAGAATCAATAATTCAAAAATATCGCAATAATACCGCGTGCATCATCGCAACCACGCCAGACATCAGATTTTAACCACCGTATTCCAACAAAGGTTAATCTGTAATAACTACGCCATTATTTATAAAAACTCAAACTTGTCGCTTTTCTTCATCCGACAATTATTCCATTATGGGGCCCACAAATGGTCATACTACCATCGCATTTAATATTCCCCGACAACAAGAATATTCCACGACCAAACGAATATTCCCCACACAACAATGAATATTTTATAACCACTTACTTATTTTGCAAAATTTGCACATTTCACCCATAACCAAAGCATTATATCAAATTAACACCTTATTATTCACAATAATAATAGAGAGAAAATTTGATTTTATTTATTATAAGTATCTTAATCGGGGACCCCATTGTATCCGAACACAACAAGCACACGAAAGCTTTCTGCGGTGTGAAGCTTTTACACTACAAGAATGAGCATTGACTGCAGTGAGAGAGGATTCAATGATTTGCTTGCTATTTTCAGGGAGTTCTTACCTAAGGATAATACCCTGCCCGCGAGTCACTATGAAGTGAAAAAGATGGTTAAGGGGTTGAATCTCGGGTATGAGAAGATCGATTCTTATGAGCAGGACTGTATGTTATACTATGGGGAGGACAAAGATAAGGTGCAGTGTGATATATGCAATTTGCCTTGGTACAAAGTCATAAAATGTGGGGGAAAGGAGAAACATGTTCCAAAGAAGATATTATGGTACTTTCCTCTTACGTCGAGGTTGCAGGGGCTATTTATATCTTCGCATATTACACCCAGTATGCGTTGGCATAGGACAAGGGACGTCGTCCACAGTCGACTTATTCACCAATGAGATGGAGATAAGTGGAAGAATTTATTTGGACATGAGACGAAGACTTACCTAACCGATAAAGATTTAAAGATTGTCTCTACATAAAGTTTAAAGCTTCTAAATATGCTTTTGAATACACAAGTATCGTCGTACATCAAGTATGTATTATTACAAGTTGAAAACGATTTATCTAACCTAAATCAACAATTAAACAATTGTCATATTATTGTACGCAGTTCATTCGAATTAGAAGCATGTGCTTCTAACCCGGGGTTGACTACATCACAGATGAAAGCATTCACTAATGCAAATTTTCACCAGTGGTTTAAGAGAAGGGTCGAAGAAGAGAACGCGTATGAGCGTTTTAGAGATGTCATTTTAGGCCCGTACAAACTTATTAGTTCATTTCCAGGTTGTATCGTGAATGGGTATAGATTCAAGGTTGATGACTTGAATGAATTGACATCAGTCAACTTCGGCGTTGTCGTGTTGGGAAGTTGTTATGGAGATTCCGAGTCCAATTACTATGGAAGATTAAAGGAAGTGGTTGTGCTCAATTATCCAGGGGCTAAAAGGTCGTTACATTTAAGTGTCATTTGGTTTGATACTGCAAAGGGTGTTAAAGTTGATCGTAATAGAATCGTCACAGTAGATATAAAATCGAATTTACAGTCTGATGAGGTATTTGTGTTAGCCAGCCAAGCAACTCAAGTGTACTACGCCCCTAATGTCGTAAATTATAGAACCCCCTGGTATACAGTTGTGACAACGAAGACTCGATCATTTGATGGTACTAATTTGTCTGGAACGGATGACCCGTTGCAAGAACAAGTTAGCAATCCCAGCCACGTTGTGCTATATGATGACGATGTGTTGGTTGATGATGTCGTTGACGTACTCGATGTTGACGAAGTGGAGGAAGATGTGGTTGTCAGTCCGTATGTGATGGTAGAAGATGATACTGAGGAAGAAATTGATACAGAAGAGGAAGAGACAGAATTAGAGGATGAAAATGATTTTGATTCTGACGGGTTTGACGACGTACTACTTCTTCACTAATTGGTGTTTTGTAAATATTATACAACTAAAATCAATCATTATATATAATAATTGCAATGAAATTTAATTAATGTCATCGATATCTATATGCATTATTTCATAGTAGTACATATATATATGCCTCGACATATATGCGGTGGAGGTGGTAGGTGGTGGTGGCGGCGCTCCGGATCGGGTGTGGCGGCTCCTGGGAGGGGTCGTCTTCGAGATGCTAGTGAGTTGATTTCTTTTTTTCGCTCGAAGAACATTTTTTTCATAACTATATTATACATTCATTTACTATTTTTTTTTGAATGTGTCATAACTATATTAAACATACGAGATGCTAGACGTCGGCGTTAATGAGGGCCTAACCTCGATCGATTAGGTCATCCATCATGATGCGATTCACGACATCATTTCGATTGATGTCGGCTCGTCATGTAGGTTTCAACTATAATATATCACTTATGTTCAATTAGAATGATATTATTATGTGATTAATAAATTAAAATGTTCTTAATAAATTTTGTATTCTAGTATTATGGATCATGTCGCTAAAGCGACCGTGACATACCATCTCATCTGCTGGCGCTCTCCCTACTTGGTGCGCATGCGATTTAGCCAAGATCTGCGCTTCGATGTTGGCTTCATGGTGACAATGTTGCGGGAGTTTCACGTAAGTCGAATTACATATATTAAATCAAGGTCCATGTTATTTAAATATTTACATATTGTTCAAATAATAAATTATATGTATATTATGTCATGCATTTGATAGAGATACTACGAGATCTGAGTAAGCATCACCGAGGCGGATGGTGACGCCATTATCATTGCCCACATCTCGAAGAATTATGCCAGGTTGTTGTATGAGATGCTGACGAGAAGGCGATCCAAGGCGATAAAGAATCGCCGGGACTACTTTCTGAGATCATCACCACCGAATAGATATCGAGATCTGACATGGGTTTGCGATGTGTGTGTCTTGGGATGATGTTGCGTTCAAGACCAAGTCAGAGCAGAAGAAGAAGAATCGCGGCAAGTTGCGAGTTGTACATACTTCTAGCTCATGAATCGTTTAGGAGGTTAAGTCGGTATGTATTTCCCTTTAGTTTAGTTTAATATTAAACTGCAACTATAGTAAATTAAGGTGATATTATTTAATGTATATGATTTAGGCCATGCGGAGTAGCTTGGGCCGACCTCCTACTATGATCGAGTTCTGGGATAGAGTCCATACGCCGAAGGGCTCTACTTGGGGTCGACGATATCTCCAAGCACACTAGCTATACCGGGTAATACATTTACTATAATAAATATTATTTAGGATAATATTACGTAATTTATATGATGATACCAAGATAACTCACTTGTATATATAAAATTACGAGGAGCGGTTTGAGAAGCTCATGACGGTAGATATAATGAGAGTTGCAGTTTCTTAGGGGCGATCTTGAGAGACGTTAGATTCCACCGTCCCTCTTCGAGATTAGTTTATCTCAGGACGAGGAGACGGCTCTTTGGGTCGCGTCTCAGGATACTCCCACTAGTACTACTCTATTGTACTTGTCGAGTCTTTGGGTTTCTGAGGATACCAACTTTATACACTTTGCCGGAGGTATAATATTTTAGTTTATTTCTTGTTTATGAATAAAGTAAACTTATAATATTATTCATGTTATATTTATTTTTGTAGGCTCTAGCCAGCGTCTGCGTCAGAGAGCCCCCGTGGGACCATCACATACGGTCGCTGGCTTAGATGATGCTTTGTTCCAGCGTGTTATGGTTGCGGTGTCGGAGAGGTTTGAGACCGATCCGTTGTTCCATCGTCGGACCCGCCCAGCCGTTCTCGCCTCCATCGACTGCAGTGAGGACGTTGCAGCTGGTGCCACCGCCGAGAGTACGGGTATCCCTCCGGAGCAGTGGGCGCGATACGCGACGAGATTGTTCGGATGGTGGTTACCTTAGTCGAGGATGCGTTTGGGCCGATGTTGAGTCGGCCTTTCATTTGCTTTCGGTATATTATTCGTTTTAAATTCAAATATATATTGCATGTTTATTTAATTTTCATTTAGTTATCTTTAATGAATCATATATATGGACTAATGAGTTACATTATATTGTATCAACAGAAGGTGACGAATGGACCGATGGCGGGATGATGATGATGGCGATTTTCATACTCGAGCAAATATCGACGCCTTGCCAGATGATCCTCCTCACACACCTCTACTAGCTTTACTTAGCTTTACTTAGTTTACATTATTTTTTTGACTTAGTTTACATTCTTTTGTTTACATTATTTTTGTGTTTACATTATTTTTGATGTATTGTAGTTTTAAACCTTGTCATTACTTTGGTTTTGTTGCGGTTTTTTGACATTTAGTTTAATTTAGCTTAATGGATGTTTGATATAGTTTAGTTTAGATTAATGGGATGTTTTTGACCTTTTTACTTCTCATTTAGTTGGTTTTTATACATATTGTTGGTCTTGGTAATTGTAATTCATGTTATTGGCCATATTGTTAGCTTGTGTATGTGTGTGTGTGATGTTGGAAATACAGTACACATATACAAGATGTGGGTTAAATCCTGGATATTGCAAAAACAAATAAAATATTAAAAAACCACTTGGCCACCAAGTAAAGTGATTACTTAGTGGCTAAGTTGTTGAGGAGGTGGGGAATAGTAAGGAGGTGGCCCTTTGGACAATTTTTCCCTCCATTTGGTTGCCTATAAATAGAAAGCTTATGTTGGTCTTTTAGTGTTTTGTAGAAAGAGCTAGAAACAAGTAATCAAGATACTTTGAAGCAAAACATAAGAAGTTTACCAAGAACACGAAGAACGAAAGAGGTAATATTTTGTAACCATTAGTCTTCATCCTTTTAGATTTCTTTCTCGTAGATAATCGTGGATTGGTGGAGCATGTATATTGAGGAGGGATAAGGATGTATATTAGCAATAAATACATTGATAAGTCATGTTTAAGTAGAAATTATAAGAGTTTACGTAAGTTTAAACCGTAAAAATCTTTGAACGTGAACTTGGTTGTTGATGGACAAATTGAAAACCATCTTAGACAAGGTATGTGAATCTTGCTTGGTTAGGGGGTAGATGATGAATCAATGGAGTGTTCCATTTGATTTGGCTTATAGAACACGAGTAACAAAGTTATGGCAAATTTTGCGAAAATAAACGTTAAACGTCGAAAAATGTAAAAATCTCAAATTAAGAGTCAAAAGTTGTCGTGTGACTTGGAAACTTTGGTTTTCATTGTAAACACGTGAGATAAGGTATTTAAGAGTCGTGGATGCAAGAATCGTCGAATTTCGACTTCAAACGAAGAAAACGAGTATTGAACGCTCGAAAACGATAAACGTACGCTCGATAATGAACCAAAAGGTGAATTCCTAGTTATCGGGTTCGAAAATGTAAAATTCTTGCATGAACACCTAGAATATGTAATTTTTGAGTTGTGGGATTTTGAATGAGCCAATTCGGATGTTAAACGAATAAGTTATGAGGCCAGAAAGTTCGAAGGAAAAATTAACTGTCAAAACCAACTGAGGCACAGGGGCGGCGCCGCAGTGCCAACCAAGTGTTATTGGTCATGCCGCAGCACCAAGCATGGTCGAGAGAAAGACATAATCGTTCGATTTTCGTGCACAAATACGGAAGCTAGAACAAGGACTCACGCGTTAAAGACCTTCGGTTCGGGTAAAACCACTAAAGATGGGTGCCGCAGCGCCACTATAATAAAGAGATGCCGCATAATGTAAGACATAATGTACTTAATGTACATGATAGGGTTAACTTTAAATCACTTATAAAGTGATAATAAAGGAAGTTAAGTATGGTTTAACCATAATTAAACATAGAACGCAAAAGAGTGTAATAAGTAAACCGTGAATGATGTTCAATGATGATCGAGTGTTGGTTAATAATTTAAGAACGTTAACTAGCCGTAATGAAGTATAGTAAGTCGAATTGACATTATTAATGGAATAAATTCAAGTAAGACATAGAAGATAAAGAAGTTGGTTAAATCAATAAAGTAAGTTTGTTTGGTAGCTAATTACAGTATGCTATGTGAATATATCATGTAGATTCTGTAAAGACTGAGAATTGTTGAATATTATATTTGAAGACGTTTGAAGGCAAGTTTTCTTAACTCTTGTCTAACCTCCGTGTTATCCAAGTTTTTGGTGATTCATGTTTTGAAATGCATGAATGGTTTTAAAGAAAGAGTCGATGACAGTTTAACTCGGCTAGGCTATTCTTAAGAGTTAGATTGATTTGTTTACAAGTCTTTCGATATAGAACTGTTAACGCTATCATATGCCAAGTATTTGGTACAGATGTAAAGGTAAGTTTGTCTAAGAACAAATAAATGTATTTTCATCGATTATTCGATGGGCACGCGAGGTTGCCAAAACTTAAACGTAAACACGTTTAACGGATGAGTGTTGATCAACATAGAGTACTATAGGCTAATCACCTAGAAGTGCTCATAAGTAATGCCGGATGTACGGCCTTAGTGACGGATGTCCTTTTCAAGTATGAAAACGAAAAGAGTATGTTCATGGTCTTTTGACCGGTTCAGAATTCCTAAGCTATTATATATACCTTGGAATCATTGTTATGAAATGAAAAGTGCTAGTCAATGTTTCACAATACTTCATGGCTATTTGTTCAGTTATGGAAGATAATCATATAATTCTCGATGTGGTATTCATATTATCCTTTGTTAAACTTGTTGAGCTAGTAATGCTCACTTCTTGCTTAAATTATATGATTACAACTAAAAGTTTAAATCGAACTGAGAGTTCTAAGAGAGATAAGGGCAAGGCTAAGATGGATAGTTGATTATCCTGTAATAGACTAGAGTATTTGTATGTAATATACTTATGAATAACAAAGAATTTATTCGATTTATGAACCTAGGAAAGGATTTATTACTATTGTAATAATAATATAGTAAATACAATCATTTTGTTGTTATTTCAATGGAATGATTGTATAAATTGTAGTATTGTGTAACACCATCTGTCGGGTTGGAAGATACCCGGATTTGGGGGCGTCACAATTAACATCATAAAACTGAAACTATAATGTCCTAAAGCCTTAAACTTTTTAATTTCAATAAACCTAACATCCAAAATACATATAGTATTCAAAAGCCCTAATTCCTTATTACATAAATTCTACCCTTTTATTTGATCCAGACAATCATGGTACCCATTTTTGAGACAACTATATATGGGTTCCCAATTATGCAATGTTTTCAATTCTTAACCTTCTAATTCGAAAAACTCACCGATTAAACGTTGATTAAGTTGATGAATAACAGAATTTGAACACGCATGTATGAATATTTTGAAGTTTTGTTGCCAATTGAAGGGTTTTGAGCTCGGAATCATCTCGATCGCCTGGATGCTTTTACTTAGGGCTGTGCTGCTATTTTGCCCCTATTTTAGTGAATTTTTTATTTGCTAACTTGACCTATTTGGGGTATAATGGTCTAGAAAATTATTTAATTGTGTCCGCTAGTACTTCTAGCGGATGGACATCCCAGATTCTTTATCCTCCCCGTTGCTTATTTAAATGGAAGGTTGGGATGGTATTTGCCAAACTTTGATCCATAGCAAATAGATGTTATGGATCATTTCCCTATATATATATATATATGTGTGTGTGTGTGTGTGTGTGTGTGTGTGTGTGTGTCTGCAGTTACTTATATGCTCATTTTTATTTTTATTTTAGTGTACATTTACATCAACTGACATATCACGCATAACGCAACAAACAAACAAAATATTGTGTACAGTCTTATCTTGCAACATACATACTACATATACATAAACGATATATATATATATATATATATATATATATATATATATATATATATAATTATTCTGAAACTTTGAGTAACTTGAGTATAAAATTAAAATAATTGAACTTTAATAACAAACTTAAAACAATTGAATTTGAGCAGAGAGAACACAAATAGTTGAAATTTGGTATAATGAAAATACTGAAAGTATAGATGTTGCAGTATGTTTATTCATATACGGGTCCAGCCTAAAACTGGTCTGGGAGGTATTTTTTTTAAAATCTAGTCGTTAAGCTTGCAATAAAATTTCCAGAAAACTCACTATATATATATATATATATATATATATTGTGTTTAAATTATGGAGATAAAAGTCTTGACATGTCTTCCTAACTACACTACTTTCTGTCTCGGTCAGTGGCTGAATTAGTTCGCCCTATTTTCCTAAATTATTTGATTCCCGTGAAAGCCTTATTCAATAGATGTTTTCTCTTAAATGCTTTTGTTACCCAATAATTAAACTAGTAATTGTTTAAAAAATAAAATTTCATAGTCAAACTTAAATAAATATATATTGTATGCTTATATAATTTTTATAACCAGATATTCATATACATGTGGATAGTTATAATAAATTAAATTTCTAATAATTTTTTATATTTTTTTTGTATGAAGTTACAATGACAAACCTTGTCAAACTTGAGTTCGTGGAACTTGATATTACGGGTAAAAATTATTTGTCATGGATCCTTGATGCCGAAATTCATCTTGATGTGGGTCTTGGAGACACCATTAAAGATGGTAATGAAACACCTAGTCAAAACAAGGCAAAGGCCATGATTTTCTTACGCCATCATCTCCATGAGAATTTGAAATTAGAGTATCTCACAATAAAAGATCATCTTATTCTTTGGAAAAATTTGAAAAAAAGATATGACCATTAAAAGACAGTTATTCTCCCAAAAGCTCGTTATGATTGGATGCATTTACGATTGCAAGATTTTAAATCAGTAAGTGAATATAATTCTGCAATGTTTAAAATCAGTTCTAAATTGAAATTATGTGGAGATAATATCATTGATGTGCTCGAATGTGCTCCTGCAGCAGCAATATAGAGAACGACATTTTAAGAAATATTCTGAACTAATTTCATGTTTCCATGTGGCTGAACAAAATAATGAGTTTTTAATGAAAAAACATGAATCACGACCGACTAGTTCAGCTCCATTCCCTGAAGTGAAATGTTACAAGATATAATAATAATTATGGTCATGGTCGTGGTCATAATAGAGGTCGTGGTCGTGGCCACAGACGAGGACGGTTTAATTACCGCAACCATGATACCAAACCTTCAAAGAATGAGGAGAAGCAAGAAAATGGGAAGAATATAAATAACAGAGATACCAAGAAGGAAGGAAATATTTGTTATCGGTGTGGAATAAAAGGACATTTGTCTCGTACCTGTCGTACAGTCAAACATCTTGTTGATTTATATCAGTTCTCATTGAAATGAAAGGAGGAGAACATAGAAATAAATTTTTCTCATCCACATCAAGATAACGATGATATCTATTTTGATCCTATGGATATGATACACCTTGAAGTTGCAAATTTCTTTGAGCAAAATAATGAGCAAGTTAATATTTATTGTAATGAAAATAACTAGTTCAGAATTATGTTAGTCATTTTAAGTATGTTTATTTTATGCTAATGTATTTTCTTTTCTTCCTTTCATGTTGGCTTATTTAATGTATTTTGTTTTCTTTTAATTGTGTTATTAAATATATATAATATTATATCTTATTATGAACTTATTATATATTTATTCCTTTTATGAAGAAAATATGGATTTGCGTCATGCTATACATGAGCCTAATATCAATGGTGGAGATATATGCTTAGCAGATAGTGCAACGACACATACCATTCTCGGACATAAGTAATAATTTTCAAATCTAAGAATGATGAAAGCAAAAGTGAATACAATATCAGGTTCAACAAACTTGATTGAAGGCTCTGGAAGAGCCAATATAATGTTTCCTAGTGGAACAAAATTTATTATTGATATTGCTTTATTTTCCACTAAATCAAGGAGGAATCTGCTAAGTTTTAAAGATATACAACATAACGGGTACCCTATTGAGACAACCAATGAAAATAGTATTGAATATCTTTATATTATATCAAATGTCTATACTGGAAAACAAATATTGGAAAAATTACCCGTTTTATCTTCAGGTTTGTACTATACAAGTATTAATACAATTGAAGTCAATGCAATAATGAACCAGAAGTTCAATGAACCAAATAATTTTATTATTTGGCATGACCGGTTGGGTCATCCTGGATCAATAATGATGCGAAGAATTATTGAGAATTCACATGGCTATCCATTAAAGAAGTATAAGATTATTCAATTTAAGGAATTCTCGTGTGCTGCTTGTTCTCAAGGCAAATTGGTCATTAGACCATCACCAGCTAAAATTGGGACTTAATCCCCAAGGTTTCTAGAACGTATTCAAGGAGATATTTGTGGGCTATTGTGACAAACCGAGAATTTTAAATATTTTTAAAATTTTTATTAATTGATTTAAGGTTCAAAATTAGAACCTAGATAGAAAATAAGTGTATGCGTTTGATATTTTTAAGATGGAATTTTGAGGATTTCAAAATTATGTGAAGAATTTAGGTGACTTATTAAGGATTAAGGAATACGTGAATATGTTACGTATTATATGTACATGTATGTGGTTAAGAATTCGAGGGTCTTGACCGGATAAAAGCGATATTAATAAATAAACCCTAAGTATACATTAACAACGTCAACGTTCGGTTAGAAAACACTAGCAATTAACAAGAAACTCTAAAACCGGTTCTAGAAACCCTAATTTGTGAACTTAAATGATTATTATGTTGCTTAAGTGCTATTAATTATAATATTAATTAGGGTAAAGCTTAATTATTTAGGAAACCCTAATTTTAAATTTTAAAACCATAATTTTGGGATTTGAAACCGTAATTTATATTTGGGGAAAAAACTAATTATTAATTTAATAATTGTAATGTTAATTAGGAAACCTAATCCTAATTTTCAAGTTAAGTAATTAGAAAACCCTAATCTAATTACAAAATCTAAAATTTGAAATTGGAAATATTATTTTTCTATTAAAACCCTAATTAGGGTTTAAAACCCTAATGACCAATTTGACCCTAATTACTAAATTAGCGATTTTAATTAGGAAATGTTAATCCTAATTAGCAAGATTTAATTTGTGATTAAGAAATTTTAATATAATTAGAAAATTCTAATTATAATTTTGAAATATTAATTTTCTATTTTTGAAAACCAAAATTCGGAATGTTAGAAACTAAATTACAAAACCTAAGGGTTCAAACCCTAAACCCTAGAGAGTTTAAACCCTAAACCCTAACCCAAACCCTAAGCCCTAAGGGTTTGGCCAATGTCCATTATGCCATTAAATTAGAAATTAAAATGACATTTTTGCCCTTAGTGCATTATTTATTTGATGGTGTGTAGGTCTAACCCTAGTAGTGGTGGTTCACCAACCCTAGCTCTAGAAATTGACTTATATCAGCCAACCTTTAATCATTTTTGCCATACAAGTTCAATGGATCAAAATATATAGGCTTAAAGTGAGAGTGAGCTCACTTTATATTTTTCATTTTTGCCAACCTCCTTCTCTCTCTTAAAATCCGAAATATAGAGTGAGAGAGAGTGAAATATTAAGCCATGATCAGTTCATAACTTACCAAGAACAGATCACAAAGATCAGATCCAAGAATCAAAGCTAGAAAGGTATAAACCCTAAAATTTAGAAAATCTTGTGATCCATGTTGTTTGTTATTAGTTGTTGTTTAAAGTTGTGTAATAGGGTGTCTTTTAATGATCTGGGTTGTTGGATAATGGATCCATATCATGTAGATGTACAAAATCAAGTTTTTAGAAGCTATTTTCATGAGTGACTTTGATGTCCGGGTTGTTGGATAATGCCATATCATGAATGTACAAAAATCAAGTTTTTAGGAACTCTAGATTCTTTGGACTCTGTTCTTTCTTTTTTTGGTGTTTTAAGTTATACATGTGTTCTATGTCATGTAGACTGTGCTCTAAAACACGAAACACGACCAGATCATGAATAGATTGAGCGATACGACCAGTCAAACCACGTTGACCACTCACTGAAACTGCTTTCTAGGCAGCCCAGAAATTTCCAGAGACACTGACAAGCATGTTCATAGCGTCTGATCTTGTATATGTTTGATAATTAGGCCAAGTTATTGTGTTTTTGTTGTAGCCTGACATGATTACTACATGTTAAAGGCTTTAGATCACCCAGATCATGAACCGAAATGAAATTAAGACAGGTCAAAATAGGGTTGACCAAACTGTCGAAGAACAAATCTGGGCTACCTTGAATCTTCAACGACAGTATTTTTTTGGCCTACTTTGACCGACCCAGATTTTCTTTAGATGATGTTCTTAAGTTGTTTTAAGGATATATACTTGTACATGGATATCTATACTACATATGTGAAGCTTCATATCACATAAATAAAGCTTAATAAGCGGGTTATAAGGTACTAAAGGAGGTAGTAGCAACTGTTCTTCATTTCTGGAAAACCCAGAAATGAAGAACAGATTTGTCAAACTTTTTAGAAGTCTAGATCTTGCTTGTGTGATGCATTCTAAGCATGATGATGGTTAGATCATGTAGTGTTGCATAAATACTACAAGATCTGACCATTATCATACCCCGAAATCGACCGGAACCCAGATTCATGTGTGGTCAAACCAAGCCCCTTGGTTTCTGACATGAGTTTCTGGAAAAGCTCCAGAACATCCCAAGAACACATTTAGCGACAAATTCGTCGCCAGAAGCCTCTATAGCGACAGTTTATTTAGAAAATAATTATTTTAATTAAATAAATCAAAATAAATAGTTTTAATTATTAAAAATACATAATAAATTACTAAAAATTATTTTAAAGTCCGAAAAAATAGTTTTAAATTATTTAGAGTATATTTCATAAATATTTAATATTTTTGGAATATAAATGGTATTTAATTTATTTAATTATAATATTAAATAAATTATTTAAAATGATTTTATATGAAAAATAATATTATGGTAAAAAAAAAAAAATTTTTAAGTTATTTTAAGTGACTTTTAATATTTTAGGATGAATTTCATAAATTAATAAATATTAATGGTAATTAATTTATTTAATAAATATATTAAATAAATTATGGAAAAATAGAATTAATGATTTAAAAATCATATAAAATGAATTAAGTGTTATAAAAATATTTTAAGTTATAAAATATAACTTTTGATATTTTTTCATGAAAATATTAATATTTTAATATTAAAAGCAATTATCGGATAATAAATTTAATTGTTTAAAAATCATATAAATATGATTTTAAGGTATTAAAAATACTTTGATATATTATAATTATATTATAATATTATGTTATGATTTTTCATTAATATTTAGTAATAAATAAATATTAATGATAAAAGAATATTGTGGTATTTATATTATATAAATACGATATTAATAATTCAAAATTCACGATAAATAGTAATAATTATTTAAAAATTATTACGAACTTATGAAAAATATTTTATTTGATTAATAAAATATCTTGGATAATGGTTAAGTGTTAAGACAGAGTTTAATTGAACTTAAACTCGAAATATTGTCCCATTAGACCTTCGGGATGTTAGAACTTTATTAACTCAAATCAAATGCTGAAATAGTTTGACACGATCTTTGAGTCTTATGTGTGTTATAGACTAATATGGTTATGTGCTATGTGTTTAGGTTATTCTATATATATATAATAGTATTATATTATGATGATATTATTCTAATATTGAAGATCTATATTTCTAATATTAGGTCTTGGATAAAGCGTTATAAATTGCATTAGCGATAATCAATGGTTCGAGTGCAAGTTTGTTTTTACTTAACTTTCTACTAAGAGTTGTTTCATTCGGATAAGCTTTATGGTTAATCATTCTTTGGTTTCCATGAATTGTACTTTGTACATATTGCATGTATAAGTCAGGTATGAAAGATTGATCACCTTCATTACCAGTTGGTTCAGATATATTTGTTCATTTTCATTAATACTTGTTCGGTCAAAAGTTTTTTCCTGCTAGTTCACAATTATATTGTTGAATTATAGCCAGCTTTTTATTCAGACTCTTTCAATCATGATATATCGTTATATTATTGAATTTAAACTTGTTGGGAAATCCTTATGCTCACCTTGCTATATCATGATAAAACATTGCAGATAAGGCGAATGCGTTTGGATACAGGAAAAGAATAATGCCAAGTTCAGCTTGGGATAAAATGTGCAGCTAGTATGTAATAGTATAGTTTGATAATAATGTATTATGTTAGATAGTTTATGAATGGTGTATAAGTTAAGGTTACTCGATTTTGGGGAATAGTGTGTAATGTAATGTATAAACAATTTATGTTTATATCTTCCGCAAATATAGTAATAGTGTTAGAATGATCGAACCGGATCCGCGGTGATTCGGGACCTCGGATTCGGGGCCCTCACAACTATTCACCCATTAAGTGAACCATTTAGATATTTTATGGTTTTAATAGATGTATCTACATGATGGTCACATGTGTGTTTATTATCAACTCATGACTGGGCGTTTACGAGATTACTTGCTCAAATTATTAGATTACGAGCACAATTTAATTCATATAATCAAGACTATTACGAGATATCTTTGTAAATTCACATCCCAAACATTTAATGATTATTGTAAGACGTCTATGAATAAAGATGAAGTTTCTATAAATATCATTTTTGAATATTAAGGAGTGAATTTGATATAATGTTATAGTTGTGGATAATATTTATAAATTTTGCAAAGTTACAAGTTAAAGATATTATATTTTGGTCGGAAATATTCGTTTTAACAGAAATATTAAGGAGTGAATTTGATATAATCATTGATGGACCTGGATAATAATTATAAATTTTTGGAAGAGAAAAAACTTGTTAAATATCTTTTTAATGAAAATAATAATAGGAAGTTTTATCGCTAAATATTATTGAAATAACCTAGGTGTTATTGTCGGAAAAAAGCAACGATGTCTTTTCTGAAAATAATGGTTGCATAGTAGCACATAGTGTTGATTATTGATTCTTACGTGAGAAGTCACTCAATTTTACTCAATTATTGCTACAATAATTGTTGCATAGTATCTCACGTTATTTGATTCAATTATTGTAAATATTTTATATATTATTAAATCAATAATTGAGATGACAAGTTATTCTAATTATTATATGCATAATTAACAATGTACTAGAACGTTACATCGAGGAAAGGGTTTGGTCACCTAATTTACATGATAGAAAAAAAATCCTTATTGGAAAGCCCCCTCTTTCCTGGGAACGTTCTGGTTGTTAATATTGTGAGTTATAATATTATGAATAAAGGTTGTTAAAAATATTGAGGGAATTTTTATGAAGTATATGTTGGACCCCCATTTACCCATTTTTCAAAATAACAGGTGAGATGATTTATTCACTATATATATATATATATATATTATAATAAGTTTTGTTTTTATGAAAAATAGAATATATTATATTTTATTATGCATAGTGTTTGCATAGTAAAGTCAGAAAATTATTTCAGCCGAATTATCTGCGTACCACTGTGCGTTCGTGATTTTCAAATTTAAATAGTATCCTTCCATTCTCCTATAAATAGGATGCTTAGTTAGAATCAAAAATCACACCACAGAGAATTCTTCATCTATAATATTGAGCGTATTTCTTTCGAGTTTTAGAAAGCTTTGAGCATAGAAAACAGTGAAAGTTTTCTTCAAGAATATCTCCGCTATACCAGTTGGAATACTCTTCTTTTCAAGGTAAGGGATGTTATTTTTGTTCAATATTCACTTAAAATAATATTTTCTTTCATACTTTATAGTATGTAAGTAATATTATTTCGTTTCAGATTTCGAATTCTATACTCATTTTGTTCATGTTTTGGCTGCTATACTCCATGAAATTAGTAGAATATCCTTGATATTTGCACTTCATCCAGTATCTTTTCATGGAAATATTATTCTGAGCATTCTTGATAAATTTTAACTTTTTCATGTCGGGGTACTATTCACGGGGTTACTATTCCCGAAGTAACTATTCATAGGGTACTATTCACTCGATTATTATTCACCCGGGGTATTATTCATGACAAAAATTGATTTCTTTTTGGTCCAAATCATTTTTGATACAATATTATTCTTGGACATGGAATAGCTGAAATACGAATCCTTAATATTTATTCTTTTGTTTCAATGGATTCGTTTTCTTTAAAATATTTTTCATCATCCTCGATTCCTAAATGAAGATATAAGCGAATATCTTTTTGCCTATAGTGCAAATGAATGATTTCTGATGAATATCTTTGGCCCGTAGTGCAAAGATGGACATGTGTTTAGATGAACATGACCAACTGATGAATATCTTTGGCCTGTATAGCAAAGATGAATATTTGAATCCACATATATGATGTTACAGGGATAAAATATTGACGATGAACTTTTAAATTCATATATAGAAGATATTAGATTTTATTCTCTACTTAACTCTTCTAATGAATTATTATTTTCGCTACGAATATTGATTTAAAACTTGTTGTCTATTGTATTCTATAGATTTTTACCTGTTGAAGACTAATGATAATTTATTCTATATTATCTTGGTCATAATATTCTTTAGTGGGCTAGTTGAGCTCACCCTTTTCCTTTTTGTTCCATTTTTCTTCTCAGGAGGCGAGAATGTAGCGAGTACTAGTCGGGGTAAGGAATAAAGGTTTTAGAAAGTCATTTTAGTTGTCCTCGCCATTTTTGTAAAATAATGTATCAATAATTGTACTGAGGACTTATTTGAGTGTGGATATTGTCTAGATGATAATATTTGTATTTAAACTCACAGTTTTTATGTTGTATTAATAAAGTTGTAGTTGTTTACATACCATGTATTTTGGCCTACCCCAAAATTTGGGTATCGTCACCCATCTTGGGTGCCACTTACATGGTACATAAATTCAAATACAAACTTAATTATACATACGTGCGTGTAACATCGACAATACATAAGCGAGAGTTCTAATAGGAATATTGTCATTTAGACAATATCCATACTCAAGAGTCCTCATTACATTTATTGTCACACTATTTAACGAATAGTGAGGACTACTAATGCTATCTTCGGGACCATCACTCTTTTCCCAGGCTAAATCCCGGCTATATTCTCATTTCACGAAGAGAACGGTGAAAGAAAGGGTGAGCTCAACTAGCCCGATAAAAAATATTATGACTAAGATAATGCGAAATAAATTATCATTAGCCTTAACAACAATGTTAAAGCGATAAAATACAATAGACAACAGTTTAAGCTGCGGTGGAATATCTGATCCATTAAAAGAGTCAGTAGAAAATAAAATCTACTATCTTTTAGGTTTTAAAGGTTTTCATCAATTTTTATCACTAAGACTCGATTTAATGAATAAACCACAATATCTAATCATCCACATGCTGCCACGATTCAAGGATTTTCATCAAATTATCAATGGTTATTCATTACTATCTTAGAATCACCCACAGTCATAATCATACCAAAAACTATCCATCAACGCATTCACGAGCCCTTGAGGACTTTTATCACATCATTTATAACAAGCCGTGATTATCTTAGAATGATCCACAGTCATAATCATACTAAGTTCATCTATGCACGTAAGCGAAAGATAACATAACATAATATAAACATGAGGATGATGACAATGACATAATAATTCAATAAAACAAGTTCAAAATTATTTTATCCGAGAATTATTAACGTCAAATTGTCGACATGATCTTTGTTTTGTAGAGTAAAATTCAAGAATGATCGGAAGAATATTTCCATGAAAAGATCTTTGGATGAAGCATTGAAATATCGAGGATATTCTACTAATTTCATGGAGTATAGAAGTCAAAGTTTTAACCAATTTGGGTATAATAAAGAATGGAATAACAAAAGAAATCACCGTGCATGCGGTGCTTGCGCATGAGCGAGGTTATTCAATAGAATAATAATAACGGAACGGTCGGTGAAATTCACACCAAGCGGGATGTTCAACGAAATAATAAAGATGGAACGATCGATCGGTGTAATAAATAGGATATTCAACGAGAATGATAAAGGCGAACGATCGGGTGTAAAACACGAGAAGGATAAATGCGGAATAATAATAAAAAGCGGAACCCGAATCGGTTATAAAACACCTGAGACGAGGATGTTCAACAGAATAATAAAGAATAATAGAAGAATGTCACCAAGTATAGGGTAAAGCGTATCTGAGTTATTCACCAAGAATGGAATAACATATAAGGATTTCACCAGAATATAGGGTATCTGAATATCACCAAGTTATGTATAGGGTATAGGGTACTTTTAGAGTTATTCAACGAATAATAAAGAATGGAATAACGAAGTTCTCTTCATGAATAAGAAAGAATAACACCCCTACGAATTACAACAAAATAATATTCCCTACCTTAAAAGACAATATTGGATATCAAAGTAGTGAAATACTGAAATACTCTTCTTCTTTCTCTCTATATAGATTTCTCTCTCTATAGTAACTTCTCTCTATAATTTCTCTCTCTAGAGTTTGAATGAATTAAATAAGAAAATAATGAAGGAATGAGCTTATATTTATAGGAAAATAGAATGCATAGTAATTAATCCATGAGCGGTCCAGATTGATTTACTTTAATCGGCGGTCCATATTTAAAAGCAAAATCTTTTAAATAAAATATAATATATTCTATTTATATAAAAAACATTTTACTATGCAAACAACTATACATACCTTATGCAAAACACTATGAAAACACTATGCATATGCACTATAATATAATAAAATATAATATATTATATTTATAGAATAACTTTAATAAAGTATTACATTTTTTATATAAAAAGATGTTTACATTTTTATTACGTTAATAATACGAATAAAACAAAAGCGTCATAACATATTATCATTATAATAATTCATATTATTAATCGATATGATAATAATGGAATCAAACAACGAGTGACTGACTTCTCACATAAGCATCGATAATCGATACTGTGTGTTCTTATCTGACCACACGTATTCTTCTACAACTTTATTATTACAACGGTAAAAGCGTGAGTTTGAATACAAATATTATCTTACAGAGATAATATCTATACTCAAATAAATCCTCATCACATTATTGATTCATTATTTTACAAAAATGGTGAGGACTACTAAAACAACTCTCTCTAGAATCTTCATTCCATTACCCACAGCTTAGTACTTTCATTACATTCTACGCCTCACGAGAAGAAAATGGAACAACAAGGAAAAGGGTGAGCTCAACTAGCCCGATAAAGAATATTATGACTAAGATAATATCAACAAATTATCGTTAGTCTTCACGAGGAAAAAATCGATAGAATACAATAGAACAACAAGTTTGAGATCAATATTACGGTGAAATAATAATTCATAGAAGAGTTCGTAGAGAATGAAATCTACTATAATCTATGAATTTAACGATCCATCATCAATATTTTATCCTGTAACATCAATCGATATACATACGGAATCAAATATTCATCTTTTTTTTTCTGGCGAAGATATTCATCGATTAGTCGTATTCATTTAAACACTTTTCATCATCTTTACTTTCTGAGGCCAAAGATATTAATCAATCGATCGTATTCATCTCAATCATTCGTCATTCATCTTTTTGCTCGACACTTGTTCATTCATCTCACTTTTTTCATCTCTGAGGCCAAAGATATTCTTGAAAATCATTCATCTTTTTGCTCTGGGCCAAAGATATTCAATAATATCATCATTTAAGGCGAGGATGATGAAAAATATTTTTAAAAAAGCGAATCGATTGAAACAAAATGACAAGGATTAAGGATTAAGGATTAGTACTTGGTTTTATCCACGTCCAAAAATACCTCAAAAATAATCATAGTGGTGTAAAATTCGAGAATGATCAAAACATGGATCTGATCGAGTTAGTATCCGAATAGATATTTTGGACGAAAAGAAGAAATTTTATTTTTAATTGAATAGTCAAGTATCGTGAATAGTCTTGAGTATCGTGAATAGTCTTAATATATCGTGAATAAATAACTCAGACACCAAAAGATAGAAATTCCACAAAAACATCTTCACGCTTCAATAATAGTACTAAATGAATAGTAACTTCGTGAATAGTAACTAACTAATAGTAACTTCGTGAATAGTAACTTCGTGAATAGTAACTCGTGAATGTAAACTCATGAATAAACCCTTAGACATGAAAAAGTTCCAAATTTGATAAAAACTTGGATCAACATTTCGACATAATGATATTGAAGAAATAATATCATTACAAAAAAAAAATATATCCACTTACCTCGAAAGATCGATCTTACAGCTAGAATCTAGGGTATAGTCTTTGAAGGAACTTGCACCGTCTAGCAATACTCAAAGTATACTCAAAATACTCACAAGAATACGCTCAAAATATCGAGAGAAAATAGAGAAAACTTGAGTTTACGGTGTGATTTTCAATTCTAACCTAAGCACCTATTTATAGGAAAATGCTTAGAACACCAAAGCGAAAAAATTAATATAATATTAATATAATTATACAAATTTTCCTTAGCCCACCTTTTGGTCAAAACACCAGCCACACATTAATGATGTCCAAAAAAAACAAAAAAAAAAAAACTTTAACAAAAATAATTTAAACTCCCAAAAATCAATTATTTGAACTTGAACTTCAATAATTCATAATAAATAGCCCTTTCATCAGAAAATTCGAATCTCGCGAGTTTTTATAGGAAATTCAATTCTCTACAACTTTGCAGAAGAAAGTTTTCCAAATTCCAAACAAAAATCGTGAAAATCCAATCAAGCAGGCGATTTTACATTATAATCAAATTTGATTCGATAATTGTGTCCACCACACACAAAAACATGTGTTAAACATTTAATGCCACAAAAATACTCTTCCTCCTCATATACTCATATATCCCACATTCATTGTAAAAATATCACAGTTAATATATTATTAAAATAATATATTTAAATGAATTATTTTATCGAGAAAAAGATAAAATATTAATTTTCAACAATTGTCATTTTAAAAATTTTCTCCATCTATATCCACATAAAATCAATATTTTCCTCATCATATAAATCAATAATTAATTATTCACAAATAATATTACGAGAATCCAATATTGACAACGAGGCGGTTCAGGGGAAGAGGCTTTCGATAAAATTTTCTTCTTCTTGGCGGCGCTGATTAGATGACCAAACCTCTCCTTAGAGAACTTTCTAGACATTGCCAATAATGTTATCTAATAATATTATTAGATAATATGAATTATTGCCGATAATGAAAATCTTGTGTAATGACAATTATTGAAACAACAATGATATAAAATATCAACAACTGACAATTATTAACTTTCGATAAAATCTTTGAGCGATAATTCTTTAAACCATTATTGAGTAGTGCCTTCTTACGTAAGAATCAATAATTGGTGCAATCTGGTATCTTCTTGTTTCGACAACGGCGTATTAGTGTGTTTTAACCACTAGGGTATTCAGCGATATTAATGCAACAACTACTGTGATTATTTAAAAACAACTTATATTTGTCGTTTTTCTTCATCGATAAACTTTCCGTTATGGGGCCCACACATGGGCTTGCTTGCGTCGTAAATGCGAATATTCCCACAAGCGATGAATATTCCACGACCAAAAGCGAATATTCCCAAACAATGATGAATATTTTATAACCACTTGCTTATTTTGAAATATTTGCGTATTTAACCCTAACTATCCACATTAATCAAATCAACCCTTACTATTTCAAAATAAAAATAAAGGAAATTCCTTTTTATTTAAAAATTTGAGGGTCTTCTGACCTCCCTCCTTATGAAATTTAGTCCTCGAAATTGGCGTCACGTACTGGTGTTTTGAAAAGGTGAGGATACCTCGCTTTCATTTTCGTTTCAATTCCCGGTCATTTCCTCTATAGCATGATTCCTCCACAAAACTTTAACTTGTGGTATAACCTTTCTTGCGTGGGACATGCTCCTTCTATCCAAAATCTTGGCGGTACCTCCTCATCGTTAAGTCTTGGCTATCTCGTCAGGTTCTAACTTCGATAACGTGGTTGGGTCTTTCACATATTCTGAAATGCGATATATGAAACACATTATGAACACGAGACAGACATACTCGGAGAATGCTTGTGAGTAAGTCATAGGCTACATTTCCTACTCGGTCGAAAATTTGAAATGGACCAGATAAATGCGTGGATTGAGCTTTCCTCTCTTCCCAAATCTTGTAACTCCCTTCCATGGAAGCAACTTCATGACAATCACATGATCCCCCACACTAAATTCCCGTCCTTTCGATGAAGATTAGCATAACTCTTTTATCGATCTTGTCTTGTTTGTATCGTTGTCGAATCATTAGTCATACGTACTAACTTTCGTCCTAACTTCGGGTCCCAACAATGTTGCTTCACCCACCTCATCCCAACATATTGGAGAGCGACATTTTGTCCATATAATGCTTGAATGGAACCATGCCTATATTTGTTTAATAACTATTGTTGTATGAGAATTCCACCAATGGCAAGTACTTATCCCAACTTCCTTTGAAATCTAGGACCACGAGTTTTAATATATCTTGAGAGTTTGAGTAGTCCTTTACGATTGCCCATCCGTTTGAGGATGGTATACCAAAGCCAGAAAAAAATAAATTAGTGCCCATAGCTTTCTGAAACTAACCCAAAATCATGAAGTGAATCTTGGGTCACGATCTAAAACTATGGATCTTGGCATGCCATGCAATCTCACAATCTCATTTACGTCATCTCGACGAGAAAAAGGCGTTCAGGAATAAGTCTCTCGTATCGGTAAAAATGAGCGAGACTTGGTTAATCTATCAACAATAACCCAAATAGCATTGATGCCTTGAAAAACCACAGGAAGATTAGTAATGAAATTCCATAGTAATGTGTTCCCCACTTCCATTTCAAAATCTCAGTGGTTGCTGCGGACCCTTAGGTACAAGATGCTCGCCTTTACTACGTTAGCAAGTTAAACACATCGAGATAAACTTTGCAATCTCTCTCTCATATTGCTCCACCAAAATGTATGTTGAAGATCATAATACATTTTGGTACTCCCGAGATGGATTGCAAATGGTGTTGTGTGTTGTGCTCCATCATAATCTTGTTCTTCAAATCAGTCGTTAGGAACCTGAAAGTCTAGAGTGGACTCGAAGTATTCCTTCTTCATCAATTCTAAACTTAGGAATAGCTCCTTCTTGTACTTTCTTCTTCTTACATCGCGCTCAAGGGTGGGTGGCTTGAAGCAACCTTAACTTTTCTATTAAAGTTGGCTCTGTCGTATATACTTGACATCATCGCTTTTTCGTTCCGCGTATGATCTTCTACTCTCTGATCTTCGCGTCGTCGTCCTACGTTAAACTTTTCGAGATGGTATGGTTAGAATATGTGCTTTGAAATGAGTCTCCTCTTGAGCTCTTGGAAAATCTTCTCGCATTCCTCGCTCCATTCAATTTTGTATCTTTTGAGTCGGCTAAGTTAACGGAATAGCGATTGAGAATATCCTTCAACGAATCTCAGATAATAACCAACTAAGCCTAAAGCTACGTATTTTTCGATTCTTGACTTAGGTTGCTCTCAAGCTGTGACTCATATCCCAATCTTGGATATGCGTCGTCACAATGACACCTATCGATTTACTATCGCGCGAATATGGCGTCCCTACGAGAGAGTGCGGCAGGTGAATTCCTGAAAAGAAATCACAAGATAAAACTCGGTACCAAATTCTATAGTTGAATTTTTAACTCACGAAGTTCATAGGAGCCATTCGATGTGAGATTTTAGAAATGAGTTTTGTCTGGGTTTCAAAGTCGATACAAAATTTAATATCGAGCTTTGGGAGTAAGCGAAAAATTCTTGAAAAAATCGTCGGGAAAAATCAATAACAACGAGAATATTATTCAAATCGGCGTGTCTTTATTCAAATCCATAACATGGACTAAGAAAATTTGACATCCGTAATAAGCGAATGACTTCATGGCTTGATATGAAAATGTTTGACTACTGATGGTTTGATTGCTTGAATTGAATAACGGGTTGCTTAGGAATATGAAAACTATGACCTTACGAAAATAATCAATTTGGCGTGATGAGTAGTTAACCTTAAAATCACATCAAAAAAAATATCTCTATAGAAATAAGGTTAACGGTAATGTGATAGTGCCACTTTGAATCAAGCAAGATTTATAAGCGATTGGATGTGATGAAAGTTTCTCTAACGGAGTTTCCACGAGATAGGTCAAAGTCTAATTTCTCGGTCGAGTTTAAGCGTTGGCGCAAGTAAGAGAGATAAAAGAATGGGTAGAGCAGAGATATCTAGTAAGGTATATATACTTAGCATGAAAATTTATAATTAACTAACTTGTGCTAAACCGTTCGTTCGGGTTCCTTGCATTTTGACCGTCACGACAAAGCGCTCTTCCGAAAATCGTTGACTTTGACTTTTACGGGACGATCTTTTGAGTCACCATCCCCATTGAACTAGGTTTATTCTCTGTCTGTCTCTCGGCGATATGTCCTTCCTTTCCACAACTATAGCATACCTTAAAGCTGTTGTGGGCGGTTTGGTGATATGTCCCTCTTTCCGCATTTGTAACATCTGACCGGTGGTGGTTCTCCTCCATAAAACTAGTTCTTTATAGGCGGCGTCTCTTCACATAGTGGTTGTTGAATCTCCTCTTTTAAAATCTCCTCCCAGCTAAACTTCTTCTTCTATTTTTTCATGGCCACGATTACCACGGAGTGGTTCTGCCTTTATCTGTATTCTTCTTTCTCTCGGTTATCGTTATTACGATGGCTTGCTATCTTGATATGATCCACGGTTATGGTCCCTCGGTTGAGCGTTACTTTCGTTATCTCGCTCTAACAAGCTGAGCCTGATGACAACATCTGAATAGAGAAAATTTATGAAAAATGAGATCTTGGCGTATGTCGGGTTTCAAACCTCTCGAAACATCCGCGTCATCGTTCCTCATTCTCCACCAAATGAGGTGCAAACACGGATAACTCATGAACTTACGCCTCGTCTTTGGGACAAATCGTTGTTATTACTGCTCTAGTCTAATAAACTCCACTTCCTTCGTATAGCCGAATACTTTCGGGGAAGTACTTGTCATTGAGCTTTTTTGAAAGCGTCTCCCATGACATCTTTGAGTGCGGTTTGGATGGAGTGCAACTTCCTGATTCCCACCGATGTCTGCCTGCATACGGAACATAAAAATGGCGAATGGAACTTTCTCTCCTCAGTGCATCCCAGACATCGAATATCTTGGTAATTTGTTTGACCCGTCTCGCTTGCTTAATCGGATCAAACTTTCCCAGAGTGCAGTGGTCCCACTCTTTGAGCTGCTGCTTGGTTGTGACCACTCGTGAATTCTTATCATTTCCTCCACATATTTTGAACACGAGTCTCCTAAATGCGATTTTGCATGAGCTGCAAAAAGCTTAAAAACATCCTCGTTCATCATCATCTTTCGGTGGTGTTGTTGTTCGGGAGGAACATTGCCCGACTGTTGCGTTCTCCTCGTTGGTGAGTCTGAGGCATCTCCACGGTCTCATTTACTCCTTTTTATTAATATTCTCGATCGACATTCTCAAATCTTGTCATAAAATAAGGGTTAATTAAGAAATCGATATATCACATAATATCCTATATCTTGACCAACTAACAAATAAGCTTAGGTAGGACACCTTTAGCGAAGGATTTTACTCGTCTCTCCCTCTGAGTTCTATTCCCGATCTCAGATCTCATGGAGATCATATCCTAAGCTACGATACCAAGCTGTGCGCCCCCCAAATAGGTATACCTGACACCCGTTTACGAGTACCAATATATGAGTGCGAAACAACTACTGAACTTTATTATTACAACGATGATAAAAGCGTGACAGTATTGAAAAGCTGTGAGTTTGAATACAAATATTATCTTACAGACAATATCTATACTCAAATAAATCCTCATCACATTATTGATTCATTATTTTACAAAAAAAATGGTGAGGACTACTAAACAACTCTCTCTAGAATCTTCATTCCATTTTCCAGAGCTAGTAGTACTACATTTACATTCTAGCCTCACGAGAAGAAAAAAAATGAACAACAAGGAAAAGGGTGAGCTCAACTAGCCCGATAAAGAATATTATGACTAAGATAATATCTGACAAATTATCGTTAGTCTTGACGAGGAAAAATCGATAGAATCTGATAGGCAACAAGTTTGGATCAATATTACGGAAATAATAATTCATAGAAGAGTTACGTAGAGAATGAAATCTCTATATAATCTATGAATTTAACGATCCATCATCAATATTTTATCCACAACAACATCAATCGATATACATCTGGAATCAAATATTCATCTTTTTTTTTCTGGGGCGAAGATATTCATCGATTAGTCGTATTCATTTAAACACTGTTCATCTTTTTCTTTCTGAGGCCAAAGATATTAATCAATCGGTCGTATTCATCTCAACACATTGTTCATCTTTTTGCACTCTATTCTTAAATCATTCATCTTTGCTTTCTGGGCCAAAGATATTCTTGAAAATCATTCATCTTTTTTTCTTTCTGGGCCAAAGATATTCAATAATATCATCATTTAAGGCGAGGATGATGAAAAATATTTTTTTTTTAAAAAGCGAATCCGATGAAACAAAATGACAAGGATTAAGGATTAAGGATTAGTACTTGGTTTTATCCACGCCCAAAAATACCTCAAAAATAATCATAGTGGTGTAAAATTCGAGAATGATCAAAACATGGATCTGATCGAGTTAGTATCCGAATAGATATTTTTAGACGAAAAGAAGAAATTTATTTTTTAAATTGAATAGTCTTAGTATCGTGAATAGTCTTGTATCGTGAATAGTCTTAAATATCGTGAATAATAACTCAGACACCAAAGATAGAAATTCCACAAAAACATCTTCACGCTTCATGAATAGTACTTCGTGAATAGTAACTTTCGTGAATAGTAACTAACTTCGTGAATAGTAACTGTGAATAGTAACTTCGTGAATAGTAACTTCGTGAATAGTAACTTCGAATGAATAGTAACTGAATAGTAACTGAATAATGAATAACCCCCAGACATGAAAAAGTTCCAAATTTGATAAAAACTTGGATCAACATTTGACATAATGATATTGAAGAAATAATATCATTACAAAAAAAATAATATCCACTTACCTCGAAGATCGATTACTTACAGCTAGAATCTAGGGTTATAGTCTTTGAAGGAACTTGCACAATCTAGCAATACTCAAAGTATACTCAAAATACTCACAAGAATCGCTCAAAATATCGAGAGAAATAGAGAAAACTTGAGTTTACGGTGTGATTTTCAATTCTAACCTAAGCACCTATTTATAGGAAAATGCTTAGAACACCAAAGCGAAAAAATTTAATATAATATTAATATAATTATACAAATTTTCCTTAGCCCACCTTTTGGTCAAAACACCAGCCACACATGTTAATGATGTCCAAAAAAAAACAAAAAAAACGTTTTTCTTAACAAAAATAATTTAAACTCCCAAAAATCAATTATTTGAACTTGAACTTCAATAATTCATAATAAATAGCCCTTTCATCAGAAAATTCGAATCTCGCGAGTTTTTATAGGAAATTCAATTCTCTACAACTTTGCAGAAAGTTTTTTCAAATTCCAAACAAAAATCGTAAAAATCCACAAGCAGGCGATTTTACATTATAATCAAATTTGATTCGATAATTGTGTCCACCACACACAAAAAACATGTGTTAAACATTTAATGCCACAAAAATACTCTTCCTCCTCATATACTCATATATCCCACATTCATTGTAAAAATATCACCGAGTTAATATATTATTAAAATAATATATTTAAATGAATTATTTTATCGAGAAAAAGATAAAATATTAATTTTCAACAATTGTCATTTTAAAATTTTCTCCATCTATATCCACATAAAATCAATATTTTCCTCATCATATAAATCAATAATTAATTATTCACAAATAATATTACGAATCACAATATTGTTGACAGAGGCGGTTCAGGAAGAGGGCTTTTCGATAAAATTTCTTCTTCTTGGCGCATGATTAGATGACCAAACCTCTCCTTAGAATGAACTTTCTAGACATTGCAGATAATAATAATTTCTAATAATATTATTATTAGATAATATGAATTATTAGCCGATAATGAAAGATCTTGTGTAATGACAATTATTGAAACAACGACAATATAAAATATCAACCGCGACAATTATTAACTCGATAAAATCTTCTTGAGCGATAATTCTTTGTAACCATTATTGAGTAGTGCCTTCTACGTAAGAATCAATAATTGGTGCGTCTGGTATCTTCTTTGTTCGACAACGGCGTATTAGTGTGTTTTAACCATAGGGTATTCAATGATGATACTTGGCAACAACTACTTCTGTAGTTATTTAAAAACAACTTATATTTGTCGTTTTTTCATCCAATCGCTTTTCCGTTATGGGGCCCACACATGGGCTGCGCATGTGTCGTGCGAAATATTCCCAAACGATCTGAATATTCCACGACCAAACGAATATTCCCAACAACAATGAATATTTTATAACCACTTGCTTATTTTGAAATATTTGCGTATTTAACCCTTAACTATCCACATTAATCAAATCAACCCTTACTTATTTCAAAATATAAAATCCTATTTTCAACTTTGTTACTTCACATAACATATTTAACTCATATGTTAAGTAACTAAACTATTTTCATGAAAATACCAAATCAGTCCCAAAATATTTCTTTTACGGGATTTAGCATAATATAGTCCCATAATGAAAATATATTTTTCTCGAATTTTTAAAATTCATTTACTATTTTTCAAAAATCAATTTCTAATTAATTCCTTAAGAAATTAGCTACCTCAAGTTTAACTCCAAAAATTCCCAAATCTTGGCAGGACCTTACACATGTTAACGTGAGCTTCTAGTTTAAATTTCATGGTCATGGAGTTATAGAACTCCGGTTATAGCGTTTTTTTAAATCGGAAAAACCTAAATATTGAAATAGTCATAACTTGCTCATTTTAAGTCGAGAATGAGCTCATTTTTGGACAGGAGGTACTTTATACCATATACCTTCATGTCCCAAAAGGCCAGAATTTTTCTCATAATTTAAGTGGCCAAAAACAGCCTTTAAAAAATCATGGCAGTAGCTTTTTTGAAATTTTGCAGCTTTGGCCTCCTTTGCTAAAATCAGTCCACACAAAAATCTACAACACCTTTTCCAGTAATTCCACTTGGATTAGTTAGGTAACTCATAGATCTAACTCTAGGACTTGACCACACTCAAAAATTCAAAATATAATAGGAGATATGGTCGATTGAATTTCATATTCGTTTTTCACCAAAATCGATTTTCAACTCTTTGTGATTTCTAAGAAACTTTCATGTTTTCACATAATAACCAACAACATAACTCATCATAACACTTACTAATACTTCGATATACCCATGATTTTCATTAGTCCAATGCTTTTATTATGACTTTCATCATAAACCACGTAAAGCTGTTCATTTTAGTTGAAGAAATATTTGAGGTTTAAGAAATGGGTTTTTATCTTTGGGTCAATACAAAATTCGATTTCACGCTCTAGGGTAGGCTAGAAGTCTTCAAGAATCGTCAAGAAATTTATTAATGATAGAAATATCATTCAAAAGCTGACTCTCGTCCAAGACTTGGATAGTCGTCACATTAATACCAGCTGTGACTTCATCCCTTAACTTTGATATAGCACCTCACAATGATACCTATAAACTTGCCATCTTCATTCACGATGTAAGCCTCTCTGAAAAGTCGGGCTTTGGTGCATTCCACACAAGGAAGTCAACAACGAAAGGATCGGGGCTCTTTACTTATGGCTTGATATGATGATGATTGACTTTAGTAGTTTGGTTACTTTGAATTAGTATAACGAGGTTGGTTATGAATATAAAAGCTAACAACCTTACAAAAAGAATGATGAGTAGTTAACCAATTGATTCCTAAAATCACATCAAAGGCAAGTATTTTCAAAGAGATAAGATCGACGAATTAGCGTGAAAGTGTTTATTTGAATCAAACAAGATTTAAAAATAGTAGCGATAACGAAGGCTCTCTTAACGAAGTTTCACCAATAAGTCAAAGTCTAACTTCTCCGAGTCAAATTTAAGCGTTGAGCATGAAAAAAGAGATAAAATAATGGGTAGAACCGGTATCTTATAAAGGTATAGACTTATGAAATTTATAATTAACTAACTTGTGCTAACCGTTCGGTTTACTCGCTTTTTGAGAAGTCATGAAAAATGCACTTCCTAAAACCAACGACTTTTGTTTTGTCCATATCCACCTTTGGTGCCACCGTCCCCAGATAGACTTGACTTTGGTGCACAACAAAATTGAGCTAAATGACCTTCTCTTCTTGCAATTTCCACTTCTATTATCTTTGCCATGATTACCATAAGTGGTTACCATTCTTAGCATGATAATTTCCCCGATGGTTATCATTGTTACGATAGCCGTTTCCACCGATATGATTATTATCGTGTTGTTGGTGGTTACCTTTTGTTTGAAATTGAATCAACACTCTCATGTGCTTCATTGCTTATCTCGGCATTTTCGGATGTCATTCTCAAACAACGTCACAAAACAAGGGTTAATTAACATATCACATATTATCCACTATACTACGTGAGACCAATTAAATACCAAATAAACTTAGGTAGGTCATACTAGCGAAGAAATTCCCGTCTCTCCCTCTCTAGTTCTTATCTCACATCTTAGCCGGGATCATATCCTAAGCTACGATACCAAGTTGTGGCGCCCCCAAAATTAGGTATCGTCACCCGTCTTGGGTCGCCACTTACATGGTACATAAATTCAAATACAACTTACTAATATATACGTAGTATAACATACGACATAATAATAAGCGAGAGTTTGAATACAAATATTGTCTACTTAGATATTATCCAAACTCGAAAGGAGTCCTCATTACAACTATTATCACACTATTTCACAGAATAGTGAGGACTACTAATCTTATCCTCGGGACCATTACTCTTTTTCCCAGACTAAATCCCGGCTATATTCTCATTTCACGAAGAAACGGTGAAAGAAAGGGTGAGCTCAACTAGCCCGATGAAATATTATGACTAAGATAATGCGAGAATAAATTATCATTAGCCTTGAACAATGTTAAACGATAAAATACAATAGACAACCGGTTTAAGCTGCGGTGAATATGCAATCCATTAAAAGTCAGTAGAAAATAAAATCTACTATCTTTTAGGTTTTAAAAGTTTTTCATCAATTTTTATCATTAAGACTCGAACAATGAATAAACCACAATATCTAATCATCCACATACCACGGTCGAGGATTTTCATCAAATTATCAATGGTAATGACTATCTTAGAATCACCCACACAGTCATAATCATACCAAAAACTATCCATCAACGCATTCACGAATACTTTGAGGACTTTTATCACATCATTTATATCAAGCCGTGATTATCTTAGAATGATCCACAGTCATAATCATACTAAGTTCATCTATGCGTATGTAAGCGAAATAACATAACATAATATAACATGAGGATGATGACAATGACATAATAATTCAATAAAACAAGTTCAAGAATTATTTTATCCGAGAATTATTAACGTCCAAATTGTCGACATGATCTCTTTGTTTTGTAGAGTAAAATTCAAGAATGATCGGAAGAATATTTCCATGAAAAGATCTTTGGATGAAACATTGAATATCGAGGATATTCTACTAATTTCATGGAGTATAGAAGTCAAAGTTTTAACTTATTTGGGTATAATAAAGAATGGAATAACAAAAGAAATCACCGTGCATGCGGTGCTTGCGCCAGAGCGAGTTATTCAATAGAATAATAATAACGGAACCGGTCGGTGAAATTCACGCAAAGGGATGATGATCAACGAGAATAATAATAATGGAACGGATTGAATAATAAAAAATGGAATTCAGTCGAATGATAAAACAACCGAGGTCGATGAGGATATTCCAACGGAGATGTTAAATGCGAATAATAAAAATGGAACCGAAGTCAGGTGTAAAACACACAGACGAGGATATTCAACGAATAATAAAGAATGAATAATAAGAAGAATGTCACCAAGTATAGGGGATTAAGCGTATCTGAGTTATTCAACGAGAATAAATAAGAATGGAATAACATAAGGATTTCACAGTATAGGGTATCTGCATTATCTGAGTTTATGTATAGGGTATGCCACTTTTACGAGTTATTCAATGAATAATAATGAATGGAATAACGAAGTTCTCTTCATGAATAAGAAAGAATAACACCCTTACTACATACAACAAATAATATCCCTACTAGTAAAAGACCTTTGAATATCAAAGTAGTGAAGTGCGAAATACTCTTCTTTCTCTCTATAGATTTTCTCTACTAGCTTCTCTCTATAATTTCTCTCTCTAGAGTTTGATGAATTAAGTAAGAAAATAATGAAGGAATGAGCTTATTTATAGGAAAATAGAATGCATAGTAATTAATCCATGAGCGGTCCAGTTGATTTACTTTAATCGGCGGTCCATATTTAAAAAAAAATCTTTTAAATAAAATATAATATATTCTATTTATATAAAAACATTTTACTATGCAAACCTAATGCAACACTATGCAAAACAACATGAAAACTATATATAATAAAAAATATAATATATTATTTATAGAATAACTTTAATAAAATATTATAATAAAAAAGATGTATAATATATTATATATAATTCATTATTATATAATGAATAACTTCTCACATAAGCATCGATAATCAATACATTTTATATAAAAAATGTTTTTATTTTATTACGTTAATAATAACTTCATAAAATTTCAAAAAATATCATTATCGTTATAAATAATTACATATATTATTATTGGTATTATGATATATTAATAATCAAAATATTCCCAGCCAATCATATAATATAACCAAATACTTTCTTTATAAAGTATTAAATATTATATTCACACCAGGAGGTAGAGTTTATTAGATTGATAACAAAACAACATGGCGGTGTCCCGATCTGGCGAAGTTTACCAAGTTATCGAGGTTTGCACCTCATTTGGTGGAGAATGAGGAGCGAATATGGCGAGGATGTTTACTTTCTAGGTTTAAAACCATTAGATTCGTCGATATCTTATCTCTCATAAATTTTCTTTATATTGAGATGTTGTTTAGAGATCAAATCGAGGGCTCGATTATTAGGCGAGATAGCGAATTATTACGTTTATAGCGAAACGAGGACCATGACGAGGAGTCATCTGGTGGCGGCGATCATCGAACAATGAAAACCGGCGGGGAGAAAACATTGAACAAAAGCGGTAACCACTCTGGTGGTAATCGTGGCCATGAAAATAGAAGAAGCGAGTCGGGGAGATTTTAAAAGAGATTCAACAATGACAATGTGAAGGCGTCGGCACCGGCGACAACAAGCTGGTTCTAAGGGAGAGAAACGACCACCGGTCGTATCTATAAATAAATCACGGAAAAGAAGGACATATCATTAAACTGCCCTAGCAGATTTAAGGTATGTTATAATTGTGGAAAGGAAGGACATATCGCTCGAGATTATACGGTAGCGAAACCAAGTCCAGTGAGGGATGGTGACTCAAAAGTACATCCCGAAAAAGTCAAAATCAGCGGTTCTGGAAGAAGTTTTTGTCGTGGTTTGGTCAACATCGAGAAACCCAAGCGAGGTGATCACGGGTAAGCTAATCATAAATTCTTGCGAAGTTTATACCTTACTTGAATCTGGGTGCTACCCATTCATTTATCTCTCTACCTTGTGCTCAGCGTTTAAACTTGACTCAGGAGAAATTAGACTTTGACTTATCTGTGGAAACTCAGTTTAGGAAAAACTTTCATCACATCCACTGTTTATAAATCTTGTTTGATCGAGTTGGCACCATCACATTACACATTGACCTTATCTCTTTAAAGATACTTGCTTTTGATGTGATTTTAGGGATTGATTGGTTAACTACTCATCATTTTAAAAATTGATTGTTTTAAATAAGGTTGTTAGTTTTCATATTCTAACCAACTTTGTTGTTGCGAATTCAAACAACTAAACCATTAAAATCAATCAACTTTGTCATATCAAGTCATAAAAGCTATTCGTTTATTAAAAAATGGATGTCAAGCTTTCTTAGCCCATGTTATGGATTTGAATAAAGACACGTCGATTTGAATAATATTCTGTTGTTATTGACTTTCTGGCGTATTTCTGAAGAACTTCGGTCTACCCCCCGAGCGTGAAGTTGAATTCTTTATTGATCTTGAACTTTGATACAAAGCCCATTTCTAAAACCCCATATCGAATGGCTCTATTGAACTTGAGGAGTTAAAGGTCAACTCTACGGAGTTGTTGGACATCGGTTTCATTAAATCTAGTACATCTCCTTGGGGTGCTCTGTTTTATTTGTAAAGAAGAAAAAGCGGGGTATGCGACTTTGTATTGACTATCGAGGAATTAAACCATGTCACTATCGAGAATAGGTATCCATACCTCGTATTGATGACTGTTTGACCCGATTCTGAAGCCTGATTCTTTTCAAAATCGATCTTAGTTACGGATATCATCGGTTTGAAGATTAGAAGCGAGGATATTCAAAGGCGCCTTGAGAACTTCGATGCGGGCATTATGAATTCTTAGTCATGTCTTTTGGATTGACTAATGCTCTGCTTTGCTTTCATGGATATGATGAGCCAGTATTCAAGGAATATTTGGATCGATTCGTTGTTGTTGTCTTTATTGATGACATCCTCATATATTCAAAAAGTCGTGAAGATCATGAGCACCATTTGAAATTTTGACTCTCAAAAGGCTTCGTGATAACAAGCTATATGCCAAGTTGAAGAAATCGAGAGTTACGGCTTGAGGAAGTAGCATTCCTTGGGCACGTGGTGTCAAAACATGGAGTATCTGTTGACGGCGTGAAGATTGAAGCAATCTGAAGTTAGGAACAACCAAAGGCGGTGGCCAAAATCGTAGCTTTTTGGGCTTAGTTTGGTTATTATCGGAGATTTGTGGAAGGATTTTCTCGAATCGCTACTCCGATTAACTTCGGTGACTCGTAAAGATATAAAATTAATTATATGGGCGAGGAATGCGAGAAGAGTTTCCAAGATCTCGAGAGGAGACTCATTTGGCTTTTGTTTTGACAATACCATCTGGTTGGGATGGATTTGTTATCTCTGATGATGCTTGAGGCAAAGGGGTTAGGATGTGTTCTCATGCAGCGTGCGGAAAGTCATAGCCTATGCCTCGCGACAACTTAAAAAGAATATGAGAGGAATTATCCTACTCATGATCTAGAGTTAGCGGCCCGATCGTTTTCGCGCTAAAGATCTGGAGCCTATATATATATGGGGAGAAAGTGGAGATATATTAGGACCATAAAAAGCCTCAAATATTTCTTCACCCAAAAAGAACTCGACATCTGGCAATGACGTTGGCTCGAGTTATTGAAAGATTACGACCACACCATTGATACCATCTGGAAAAAGCGAGCGTGGTAGGTGGCGCATTGAGTAGAAGATCATATGCGAGGGAGCAGTGCGATGTTGTTAAAACAAAGGCCCATTTTGTGTGATTTACAAAAGATGAAGATAGAATTCAAGACTCAGGGGACCCATGCGATGATGTCAAGTATCGTGTATAGAACCAACTTTAATCGAAAAAGTTAAAGTTGCTCGAAACCCTGAGACCGGGGAGATGATGTATATGAAGAAGAAAGTACAAGAAGGTGCTATTCGAAGCGAAGAATCGATGAAGAAGGAATACTTGAGTCCACTCCGGACTTTGTGTTCTAATGATTACGATTTGAAGTACAAGATCATGATGGAGCACACAATACACCATTTGCAATCCATCACAGAAGTACCAAAATGTATCGTGATCTTGACATACATTTTGGTGGAACAATATGAAGAGAGAGATTGCAAAGTTTATCTCGAGGTGTTTAACTTGTCAGCGTGTAAAGGCGGAGCATCAAGTGCCTAAAGGGTCCATTGCAACCACTTGAGATTCCGAAATGGAAGTGGGAACACATTACCATGGATTTAGTTCTGGGTCTTCCCACGGTTTCTCAAGGCGTAAATGCTTATTTGGGTTATTGTTGATAGATTAACCAAGTCGCTCATTTCTTGCCGTCTCGGGAGACTTATTCCTTGAGCGTCTTGCTTTCGTATATATATAAATGAGATTGTGAGATTGCATGGCATGCGATATCCATAGTTTGGGATCGTGACCAGAAGATTCACTTCAAGATTTTGGGTTAGCTTGCAAAAAAAAGCTATGGGCGCAGTTCTGATTTATTGGCATACCATCCTCAAGCGGACGGACAATCGAGAGGACTATTCAAACTCTTGAAGATCTATTAAGACTTTGTGTCCTAGACTTCAAAGGGAGTTGGGATAAGTATTTACCATTGGTGGAATTCTCCTACAACAACGTTATCGAGCAAGTATAGGTGTGGCTCCATTTGAAGCATTGTATGGGCGAAAGTGTCGCTCTCTCCGATATGTTGGGATGAGGTGGGTGAAGCAACATTGTTGGGACGAGTTGATGCGTATGACTACGAAAAAGATCGAAATGATTGACAAGCGTATATACAAAGCGGCGCAGGATCGACAAAAAGAGTTATCACGGATCTTCATCGAAAAAGGGCGTGGAATTTAGTATTGGGGATCATGTATTGTTGTGTGTGCTCCATGGAAGGGAGTTACAAGATTTGGGAAGAGAGAAAGCTCGATCCACGATTTATTGGTCCATTTGATTCTTGAGCGAGTAGGAAATGTGGCTATAGACTCGCGTTACCTCAAGTATGTCTCGTGTTCATAATGTTTTTCATATATCGTATGCTTAAAAAATATGTGAAAGACCCGAACCACGTTATTGAGTTAGAACCGGACGAGATAGCCATAGAAGAGATTTAACGTCTGAGGAGGTACTGTCAAGATCTTGGATAGGAAGGAGCATGTCCTACGCACTGCTGAAGGTCATACCACAAGTTAAAGTTTTGTGGAGAAACCATCTTATTGAGGAAATGACACAGGAGTTGGAAAGCGAAAATGAAAGCGAGGTATCCTCACCTTTTGAAACACACCGTGCGTCGTCGATTTAGAGATGAAATTTCATAAGGAGGGAGGTTGTAAGACCCCAACTTATTATAAATGAAATTTAATTTCCTCTATTTATTATTTTGAAATAGTAAGGGTTGATTTGATTAATGTGGTTAGTTATGGGTAAAATATTAAATATTTTAAATAAGCAGCGGTGGTTATAAAATATTCATTGTTGTCGGGAATATTAGTTTGGTGGTGGAATATTCTTCTTTGTCGGGGATATTAAATGCGACAGTAGCGACCTTTTGTGGGCCCATAACGAAAAGCGATTGGATGAAAAAAAGCGACAAGTATAAGTTGTTTATAAATAACGGCGTAGTTATTCTACAGATTAATCTTTGTTGGAATACCGGTGGTTAAAACACGATGTCTGGCGTTGTTGCTTGCGATGCTATGCACGTATTGCACGATTATTGATTCTTACGTGAAGAAGGCACTACTCGATAATTATTACGATAATTCTTTATTCGATATTTTATTTTATTGATTCAATAATTGCTTGCGTTGATATTTTATATTCTTTGTTGTTTGATAATTGTCACTACTGATATTTTCCATTATCGAAGCAATAATTCATATTATCTGAATAATATTATTAGATAACATTATTATTGGCGATGTCTAGAAAGTTACATCAGGAGAGGTTTGGTCACCTAAATTGCGCGCGATGAGGAGAAATCCTTATTGGAAAGCCCCTCTTTCTTGAGGAGCGCACGGTTTGTCGATATTGTGATTACGTAATATTATTTGTGAATAATTAATTATTGATTTATATGATGAGAAAAATATTCATTTTATGTGGATATAGATGGAAAAAATTTTTAAAGTGACAATTGTTGAAAAATTGATATTTTATCTTTTACGATAAAATAATATTTTATTATATTATTATATATATAATATAATAATGATGATATTTTACAATGAATGTGGGATATATGAGTATATGAGGAGGAAGAGTATTTTTTTTGCAAAAAATGTTTTAAAACATATTAAACATGTTTGTGGGACCCCATTTCTTGGTGAAATTTGATTATAGCACATAAAATCGTCTGGTTTATGGATTTGGTCAATTTACATTTGGAATTTGGAAAAACTTTCTTACGCAAAAAGTTGTAGAAATGGAATTTCCTATGGAAAAGACATGAGGTTTGAATTTTTTTTGATAAAAGGCTATTTATTATGAATTATTGAAGTTAGAAGTTTTAAAAAATAATTGATTTTTGGAAGTTTTAATTATTTTTATTAAAAAAAAACGTTTTTTTTTTTTTTTGTGGTGGGTGTGTGTGTTGTGATGATGAAATTGAATCTTGTGGTGTGCGTAGAAAAATTTATATATATATATTATTTTTATTAAATTTTACTACTTTTGGTGTTCTAAGCATTTTCTATAAATAGGGTCTTTAGGTTAGAATTGAAAATCACACGAAACTAAAGTTTTCTCTCTCTTTCTCTCTATATATATCGGCGTATTTTTGTGAGTATTTTAGTACTTTGAGTGTTGCTATCTGATGCTGAAGTTCCTTCGACACTATATCCGATATTCATTCGATCGAAATCTTCTCTTTTCTTTTGAGGTAAGGGATATTATTTTTTTAAAAATGATATTATTTCTTCAATATCATTATCTTTGAAATATTGGTTGGAACTTTTTTTATCAAATTTGGAACTTTTTTCATGTGGGGTTTTTATTCATGAGTTCTTATTCATGAGTTATATTCACGAGTTCTTATTCACGAGTTCTTATTCACGAGTTACTATTCACTATTATTCACGAAGCGTGATGATTTTTTTTGTGAAATTTCTATCTTTTAGTGTCGAAAAATTCACGTATCTGACAATTCACGTATCTGACCTTTATTCATTCAATCTGACCTTATTCACGAGAAAAATTAAATTTTCTTTTTTGTCCCAAAATATCTATTATGGATACTAGCTTTGATTGTATCCATGTTTTTTGATCATTCTTGAATTTTACTCCACTATGATTATTTATGAGGTATTTTTTGGACATGGATAATTTAAAATCTGAATCCTTAATATTTATTCTTTTGTTTCCTTTGGATTCGTTTTCTTTAAAATATTTTTCATCATCCTCGGTCCTAAATGATGATATTCTTGAATATCTTTGGCACATGGTTGCAAAGATGAATGATTTCGATGAATATCTTTGGCGTAGTGCAAAGATGAGCAGTGTTAGATGAACATGACCAATGATGAATATCTTTGGCTTTGTAGTGCAAAGATGAATATTTGATTCGAGATATATATTGATTGATGTTACGAGGGATAAAATATTGATGATGAACTTTTAAATTCATATATAGAAGATAGTAGATTTCATTCTCTACTTAACTCTTCTAATGAATTATTATTTTAATGCGAATATTGATTTAAAACTTGTTGTCTATTGTATTACATTAGATTTTTCCTGTTGAAGACTAACGATAATTTGTTACATATTATCTTAGTCATAATATTCTTTTCTTGGGCTAGTTGAGCTCACCCTTTTCCTTTTTTGTTCCATTTTTTTTCTCGGGGAGGCGAGAATGTAGCGAGTCTTAGTCGGGGTATGGAATGATGGTTCTAGAAAAGTTGTTTTAGTAGTCCTCACCATTTTTGTAAAATAATGTATCAATAATTGTAATGAGGACTTATTTGAGTGTGATATTGGACTTATTTGAGTGTGATATATATTGATTTTATTTGTATTTAAACTCAATTTTTTATGTTGTATTAATATTAATAAAAGTTAGTTGTTTACATACCATGTATTTTGACTGACTCGAATGGGTGTTGTATACCTATTAGAAGATCACCAAGATATTTGATGTCTTGGGATGCTCAGGAGAGCAAGGTTCCCTTTGCCACCTTCATGTTTGCGAGGAGAGGCTGATTCTTGGTGGGAATCACGTAAAGCGTACTCGACTGCCACACTTTGAAGATGTCTTGGGAGAAGTTCGAAGAACTGTTCAACGACAAGTACTTTCCCGAAAGTATTAAATCACATGAAAGAGGTAGAGTTCATCAAGTTGGAGCAAAACAATATGATGTGTCGCGATGTCTGAAGCTAAGTTTGCGAGTTGTCCGGTTTGCGTCCCATTTGGTTGATAATGAGGAGAGAATGGCGCGGATGTTTCTAAGAGGTTTGAAACCCGAGATATCGTCGATACCTTATCTCTCTCAAAAAGCTGTGTTTGTATTCGAGATGTTGTAAATAGGGCTCGATTATTGGAGCGCGATAATGAGTCATCCACCCAAGAGAAGCGAGCGGACAAAAAAATGATAATACCGGTGGTAGCGATCATCAAAGCGGTGACAACAAGCGTGGAGGAATCAACATGCGAAAATGGTAACCACTTTGGTGGTAATCATGGCGAAGATAATAAAAGTGGACATTTCAAGAAGAGAGATTCAACAATGATGGAAAGGCGTCGCACCATGACACCGTTGTTAAGGAAGGAAGCGACCACCACCTATCATATGCTTCAAATGCGGAGGGAGGGGACACATCGATCAAAAATGTGTTACAAAGCGTGTTATAATTGTGGAAGAAAGGTCACTAGCTTCGATTTTGTCGTGCAGGAAGCAAGTTCGGTTGGGATGGAGACACCAAAAGTAGTCCCGAAAAAGTCAAACCGGTAGTTCAAGGAGGCGTTTGTTGTGACCTCCCAAAAAGCAAGGAACCCGAGCGAGGTCATCACGGGTAAGCTTATCATAAACTCTAGCGAAGTATATACCTTATTTGATATCGGTTCTACCCATTCTTTTATTTCTCTACTTGCGCTCAATGTTTAAATTTGACTCTGAGAAATTAGACTTTGACTTATCTGTTGAAACTCCGTTGGGAGAAACCTTCATTACATCCACTTTGTTTATAAGTCTTGTTTGATTCAAATCGGTACCCTCACATTACACATCGATCTTATTTCTTTGAAAATACTTGCATTTGATGTAATTTTAGGGATTGATTGGTTAACTACTCATCATGCACAAAAATTGATTATTTTAAATAAGGTTGTTAGCTTTCATATTCTAACCAACCTATTATGCGAATTCAAACAACCAAACCATTAAAATCAATCACTTGTCATCTCGAAGCCATAAAAGCTATTCATTTATTATTGAAAAGCGGATGTCAAGCTTTCTTAGCTCATGTCACGATTTAAACAAAAATACGTCGATTTTTGAATGATATTTCTATTGTTAATAAATTTCTGACGTATTCCTGAAGAACTTCTGCCTACCCCGGGCGTGAAATTGAATTTTGTATCGACCTTGAACCCGGTACAAAACCCATTTCCAAAGCCCCATATCGAATGGCTCTATTGAACTTGAGAGTTAAAGACCCAACTTCTGAGAATTGTTAGACATTAGTTTCATTTGTCCTAAATCGTCTCCTTGGGGTGCTCTGTTACTATTAAGAAGAAGAAAGATGGGAGTATCGACTTTGTATTGATTATCGGGGAGTTGAATCATGTCACCATCAAAAATAGGTACCCATTGCCTCGTATTGATGACTGTTTGACCCGATTCACAGGCGCGAAATTCTTTTCAAAAAGATTGATCTTCATTCGGATATCATCGATTAAAGATTAAAACCGATGACATTCAAAGGCGCTTTTCGAACTTCGATGCGGGCATTATGAATTCCTAGTCATGTCTTTTGGATTGACTAATGCTCTCTTTGCCTTCATGGATATGATGAACCAAGTATTCAAGGAATATTTGGATCATTTTGTGGTTGTCTTTATTGATGACATCCTCATATATTCCAAAAGCCGTGAAGATCATGAAAGCAACACTTGAGGTGATACTCAAAAGCTTCGTGAAAACAAGTTATATATGCGAGTTGAAGAAATGCGAGTTACGGCTTGAGAAGTAGCATTCCTTGGGCACGTGTATATCAAATCATGGAATATCTGTTGACCGACAAAGATTGAAGATTAAAAGTTGGAGCAACCTCGAAATCGATGGTGAAAAGCACGTAGCTTTCTTGGAGCTTGTTATTATCGAGATTCATAGAAGGATTTTCTTAAATCGTACTCCATTAACTCAAATTGACTTTGAAAGATATGAAATTCGGTTGGAGCGAGGAATGGAAGAAGAGTTTCTCGAGAACTCAAGAGGAGACTCATTTCAACCATGGATTTGGCTCGGAGAGATTTGAAAATCTGATCTTCCCAAGGGTTAATGTGTTCTCAGTTTAATGTGTCAAAGTGTTTTTGCGCAAGAATTAAATGGGGTCCATTGTTGATGGAGATTGACCAAGTTTTGCTCATTTCTTTACTCTATCTGATGCAATTTGGGTCTTATATGATAGATTGACCAAGTCTGAATGTCTTGCTATCGTATATATTTATACACTTGATAGAGATTGTAAGGTGCATGGTATGCGATTATAAGATGCATGGTATCCATAGTTTACGATCGAGACCCAAGATTCACTTCACGATTTTGGGTTAGTTTGCAAAAAAAGCTATGGAGCGCAGTTTTACGATTTAGTTGATTTCATCATCCTCAAAGCGGATGGATAGTTAGAGAGGACTATTCAAACTCTTGAGGATCTATTAAGACTACATGTCCTTGACTTCAAAGGAAGTTGGGACAAGTTCTTGCCATTGGTGGAATTCTCCTACAACAACAATTATCAAACAAGTATCGGCATGGCTCCATTTGAGGCGTTGTATGGAAAAAGTGTCGTTCTCTCGGATATCTTTGGGATGAGGTGGGTGAAACAACGTTGTTGGGACGAAATTGATATGCGTGATGACTACGAAAAGATTCAAATGATCGACAACGTATAAAAACCTCACAAGATCGACAAAAAGAGTTATGTTGATCTTCATCGAAAAGGCGTGGAATTGATGTTGGAGATCATGTGTTTGTTACGTGTTGCTCCATGGAAAGGAGTTACAAGATTTGGAAAGAGAGAAAGCTCGATCCTCGATTCATTGGCCCATTTGAAATCCTCGATCGAGTAGGAACGTGGCTATAGACTCGCTTACTTGATAAGTATGTCTCGTGTTCATAACGTTTTTCACATATCCATGTTACGTAAATATGTGGAAGACCCGAACCACATTATTGAGTTAGAACCGATGAAATAGCGGAAGATTTAACGTATGAAGAGGTTCTGTTAAAATCTTGGATAAGAAGGAACATATTCTACGCTCGAGGTTATACCTCAAGTCGAAGTTTTGTGGAGAAACCACGATGTTGAGGAAATGACACAGGAGTTAGAATCTGAAATGAAATCAAGGTATCCTCACCTCTTGACATACCGGTATGTACCCTAATTTTGAGGAAAAATTTCATAAGAAGGGAGGTTGTAAGACCCCAACTTTTATGAATAAAGATGAATTTTCTATAAATATCATTTTTTGAATATTAAGGTGTGAATTTGATATAATGTTATAGTTGTGGGTAATATTTATAAATTTTGCAAAGTATGCAAGTTGTTATATAATATTAGATTGGTTGGGAATATTATTCATTTTAACGAGGGGAATATTAAATGCGATGACACAATCATTTGTGGACCCCATGCGGAATTATTATCGGAATGAGAAAATGACAAAAAATATTTTTATATAAAATAACGGCGAAAGTTTTACCGTTAAAGCTGTTGAAATACCCGGTGTTAAAAAATACGATGTCTGGCGTGGTTGCATAGTAGCACACACGGTATTGATTATTGATGCTTACGTGAGAAGTCACTCGGTTTTACTTCAATTATTACTACGATAATTGTTTGCATAGTATCTCTCACGTTATTTGATTCAATTATTGTCGATATTTTATATATTATTAAATCAATAATTGAGATGATAAGTTATTCATTATTATTATTTGCATAATTAACAATGTCTAGAAAGTTACATCGAGGAAAGGGGTTTGGTCACCTAATTGCGCGCCGATAGGAGAAAATCCTTATCGAAAAGCCCCTCTTTTCTTGGAATGATCTTGTTAATTAATATTGCGAGTTATAATAATGATGAATAAATGTTGTTAAAAATATTGAGGGATTTTTTATAAGTTGTTGTTGTAAATTTTGCTTATTATTTGGACCCCCATTTACCCATTTTTCAAAATAATAGTATAAAAGTATTATATATATATATATATATATATATATATATATATATATATGATATATATATATATATATATAAATGTGGGAATGAATTAGAAATGTTATGATTATATATATATGTATATATATATATGTATATATATATATATATATATATATATATATATATATATATATATATATATATATATATATATATATATATATATATATATATATATATATATATATATATATATTATTTATATATATATATTATATATTATATTTATATTTATATTATATTATATTTTATTTATTTTATAGTAAATATATTTTATAATAATTATCAAAAAAAATTGAATTTTTTTTTAAAATTCAAATTGATTTTCGAAATTCTTTCGAATATATCAAATTTATTTAGTAATAGTTCTTCTCTATAAATAAATAGGATGCTTAGTTAGAATTGAAAATCACACGAGAATCGAAAAATTCTTCTTACATATATATTGGCGTATTTCTTTTTAGTTTTAGAAAGCTTTGAGCGTAGAAAAAAGTGAAAGTTTTCTTCAAGAATATCCACATTATACCGGTTGGAATACTCTTCTTTTTTTAGGTAAGGGATATTATTTTTTTTGTTCGATATTAAGTATGAAATAATATTTTCTTCCATACTCTGTAGTATGTAAGTAATATTATTTCGTTTCAGATTTTGAATTCTACACTCATTTTGTTAAAGTTTTGGCTTCTATACTCCATGAAATTAGTAGAATATCCTTGATATTTGCGCTTCATCCAGTATCTTTTCATGAAAATATTATTATGAGCATTCTTGATAAGTTTTAACTTTTTTCATGTATGGAGTACTATTCACGGGTTACTATTCACAAAGTACTATTATTCACGGGTACTTATTCACTTTCGAGTTTATTATTCACTTCAGGTATTACTATTCATGACAAAAAATTGATTTCTTTTTGGTCCAAATCATTTTTGATACAATATTATTCTTGAATTTTACTCCTGAAAGCGATATCGTGTTGACAATTTGGACATTATTGAATTACGGATAAATTAAATTATAAATCTTTAAAATTTATCCTTTGCTTTCTTTTAATTGAATTCTTATATCATTGTCATCATCCTCATTTATATTATATTATGAAAGTCATCTTTGGCTTATAGTGCGTAGATGGACTTGGTATGATTATTATGACCGAGGGATTATTCGGTATAATCATGGCCAGTAATATTACAAATGATGTGTGTAAAAGTCCTCATTGGCCCGTAGTGCATTGATGGACGAGTTGTTGGCATGATCATGACCATTGATGAAAACACGAATATCCTTGGCCGTGGTGCATGCATGGATAATTTGTGGTCGTGATACTAATGAATATCCTTGGCCGTAGTGCGAGGGATGATTCGATGATGTGGATTATTTATTAAGGCGAGTCTCGGCGATAAAATTGATGATAAACTTTTTAAATCATAGAAGATAGTAGATATCATACTCTACTTGACTCTTACAATGGATTGCTTGTTCATTTGCGATTAAACTTGATGTTTATTATATTTTATCGGTTTAACATTTGTTGAAGGCTAACGATAATTTATTACGCATTATCTTAGTCATAATATTTCTTCTTGGCTAGTTGAGCTCACCCTTTTGCTTTCATTGTTCTCTTGAAATGAGAATATAGTTTGGGACTAGTCGAGAGAGCGGAGTGATGGTCCGGATGTTTGCATTAGTAGTCCTCACTATTACGTGAAATAGTGTGATAATAAATGTATTGAGGACTTATTTTGAGTTTGAATCTTTGTCTAGAAGACAATATTTGTATTAAAACTCACATTTCGTATTGTATATTTAAGTTTGTATTTTAAGTATTTGAATTTTGTACCATGTATTTGGCGACATGGGTGATGTATACCTAATCCGATTGACTCAAGAACTTCCAAGTGGACTTAAAGACATATGAAGAGACTTATAAAAGGAGGAGAATCACAAGGATTAGAAGTGATTAAACTAGAGCGAGAGCATTACATTAGATTATATTAGAGTAGAGTAGAATAGAATAGGAGAAAACTATAGTTCATGTTAGATTTGGAGATTGACGCAACTTGGAGACCATTGAAGATTCAAAGTAGGAGCGAGGAGGGAGCTTAAAATCTACAGACAATAGATTATATATTCTTATCTTCTTCTATCTTTGTCTTTTAATGATTATTCAATTGTGGATTCTTAGTTTAATTCAATAATCATGAACTAATTATTTGTTTGAGATTACAATGGATCTTATTGTGTAGTTTATTTTAATATGTTTCGCTATCAATTATTATGTTCTATTGTGAGGATTGTATATTGTGATTCGGAATTAATTGTTTAATTGATTGGCCATCAATTACCATGATAATCTATATGAACTCGAGAGATGAAGTATTGATCTAGATTTTATCATGATAACATGTGTTTGTGATTTCTGCATATATAGATGGAATTCATGATTCATGTTTAGGATAGAGATATGCCTTTACGCCATATGTAATCTTATAGAGAACTTGTGCTTTAAATCCTTTTTAATTGTAAGTCACATAGAGATATAGTGGATTAGTTAATTAGGGTGTCTTGCTTAATTCTATCATGTGTGGATTTAAGTGAGTATGGGTATTATCCATCGAGAGGTGATTTTATCTGCTTTAGTGTTCTTGATTAACAATTCAAGGTAGAAAATAATTGATGAAAAGTGTGTTAACTTAAAAGAAGCAATAAGTGAAGTTGTGATCTTAAATCTCCGTAATCTTAATTTAACTAGTGGTAATTAGAATTCGTTTTGTAACATTCCAGAATTTTGAATGTAATTTATAAATATTTATTGATTTATATAAATATTAATTGGATGTGTTAATTGTTGAATACATATTTGTATTTTTTTAATTTGATTTGAGTTGGTTAATGATTTGTTAAATAAATAATTAATAAGTTAAGAAAATTATTATTATATTGATATTTCAATTTGATGGTTAACTATTTGTGTTGAGTATGTGATTAAATTATTTAATTAATAAATTTTTATTTGAAGTAATTAAAATAAGTATGAAAACTTAATTAAATAAAGTGTGACAAATAACTATATTATAAGGAGTTATTAAATATAAATTAAAGTAGTTTAAATTGGTTTTTTCCAAACAAAACTTAAGTATATTAAATCCTTTAATTTTAAATGGTTTGCCAAACAAAGCCTTATGGCTTTTGGATTTCTTTTGAATATAAATTATTAATTAAATAATATATATATATATATATAATATATATACTTATTAGAATTATTAATTGTAATAAATTTTATATCGCTTACAATTATACATTGGTTTTTATTTTATTATACGCATATTGGTTATCAAATATCATTTGCTTTGAATTATTTACTAAAGCTGAGAGTAAGAAAAGTTCTCGAGAGAGTTTGACATAGAGTTGTGAGAGTTTGAGAGAAGGCTTGTGAGGAATTGTCTTCTATTAACAACGATTTCTTAAAAGCAACAAAAATGTATTTTTCCATAATCTTATATGTTTTACATCGTATGATGCTAAAGTCTGTGTTCTTTCTTCTTTTCCTTCATAAATATAAAATTTTTACAAAATTACGTAGTTTGTTGTTATATAAATTTGTTATGAACTATGGTGTTTTTTATTGTGTATGATGTTGGAAGTAGTGTTTAAACATGAAAGGTTATGTTAATTTATATTTAAAGGAAGGAAACTATTTTTCAAAGAATATTTGATTTTATAGTTGAAAATATTCATGAACATTTGGTTGTTAAGAAGATCAAAATCGAGTAAATTGTTGGTAGCTAATTGGGAAATTAAAGCGTGAATATGTTGATTACATTGTTATGAAGTTCAAAAAAATCGTAGTTAAAATAATCAATTGGTGGATATTAGAATTTACAATTATTTCATTGTGTAAAAAATATATCAACTATGGAGCTTTGATTTTTAAACATGCTTTCAAAATTTAAATTTTCTAAAATCGTGGTTTAGTCGTTGGTAATTGGTATATGTATGATAGATAAGGTTTATGTGTAATTTATATAGGTTATACATATTAATTAGTGATAGAATATAAGTTATGGACATAAAATTTTGTTTTTACGTTCTTCGTTTTGTTCTTACGTGAGTCTCGGTGCCTTAAGCGCAAAAATCAGCATCTACCCCTCGACTTCTCAGCCTTAGCGGCCGCCAGAAATCGTCGGCCTCGAAGCTTAAACTTACATGTCGCGATCTTGAAGCCTTATATATCTCTCGCTAGTAAGTGCCACTTTCTTGGCCCTGCCGTGTGACCCATAGTTCAAACTATGGCGCCATGGCATATTATAGCGAAATGCTCATAAATAACTTTTATCTGACACAGAAGTTTGAAAATTTTAGTTGTAATGCTATATGAACATGTATTTACATTATTATAGGATTGTAATGTATTGAGCAGGCATGGTGTTAATACCCAACGAGTTTATTATCGTTTAAGAATATAATTTGATTATGTGGTTGAACATCTAAACCATACGTGATGTAGAGTTGATAATGATGATAATGTTATGATAACATATGTATATAGGATATTGTGATTTGGATTATAACGGTTTAATCTACGCTTGCAAGGGCAAGTTTTCTAATCCTAAATCTTAGTTATGCAAGTTTCCTAATTCTATACTTTATTAAGTTAATTACTTTCATTGAGCAAATTGATTGTATCTAGTTATTCATGATTATGGAAGTTTCCTATCTCCACACTTTCGTCGAGCTAGTTTATTTACAATTTTGCAAGTCTTCTAACTCTAAACCTTCGTTGAGTTAGTTTGTTATGATTATGCAAGTTTTTCCTAAATCTAAACTTGTTATATTAGCATACAAATACCTTTATTCTGTTGAACCAGTTTATCGTTCAAATTATTATTTGTTATGCATGCTTGATATTCAATTCTAAGATGTAACCTTAGATTAATGTTGTTCAAAGCATGGTATGATAGATTATTCAATTGTTATGCTATTAAATTATTCCTAAAGCATGAACTTAGAATAAATGTTTATTATTTAGTTATGATTATTCAATAACATAGTGTTATTATCTTTTATTTAACTAATCCTTAGTTGATGTCCATTTAATTTCAAATTACCTTCAAGTGTATCCAAACCAAACTGACTTTGGTGCGGACTTGTACTCTAAATACTGAGATGAACAACCCTATTATTAGGGGTTGCGCTTAGTTTATACTTTGCGCTGAAATGTTTGTATACAATACATGTACGAAGGATTGATCCCCCTAAGTACCTTTGAGTCCTTATAGTCGTATGACTGTTAAAGTTAAAGTTGAAAGATTACTTATAATTGTGGACATGGTTCGTGGTCATTAGACCCTCAGTGAATGTTATGATTTTTAGAATGTTAATAGAACATATTGTTCGATTTCTATTGAGCCTAGTATTTGGCAAGTGATGTAAAGGTTTAAAGTTTTATTTTTGATTATTCCAAGTGAGCCTTGTTTGCTCACTCTTGCTATAAAATCCTTACATCTAAAGATGAAAAGGGTGACGTACCTAGCACCAGTAAAGGAAAGGAAAAGATGAACAAGTACTGAAGACTTATAATCGTTTTGATAGTTTTATTATCAGACTTTGATTTAAGTATTGTAATGAAGTTTATTTAAATTTTTCAGCATGAATGATTGTTTGTAAAGGTTAGATAACCTGGGAGATTTTTATTTATTGTAATCCTGTATGGGCAGGTTTATTATTCAATTTATTATGATTGGGTAGTTAGAAATGATTGTTTTGTTTAAGTGAACATCAAATCTTGAGGTAATGAAGTACCGGGATTTGGGGGTGTCACAAGTTGGTATCAAAGCTTTAGGTTATGAACCTTAGGTGGGGAAAAGCCTTAGGAAGTAACCTTTGAAAAGATAGTGGTGATAACTCTTATCGAGTTTTAAGGAAGAAGTAATAAAACACTTATGTGCTTATGTGTTTACAACTTATTTACTCGTGAGTGTCAAGTAGAATGATTAATAATTAAAACTTTAAAACTTTGTTGTCAGGATGACTAATGTCGGAGAATCCGGTCGAAATTAGAGAGGAAGGACCTCAAATGCCTATAGAGGAGGAGCCTCACGACATTCTGGTTGTTTGGGAACAACTCTTTGCCACGAAGTCGGCCCGATTGGTCACAGTGGTTGAAGATGAGGATGATGATGTAGAGACGGATGAGGAGGATCCCGTAGAGTTAACACAGGAGGACGAGGATGATGAGGACGAGGTGGAAGAGACTCCACTAACCTCGATAGCTACTCGTACGTATGATGAAGTCTACGACCGTAACGTGGAACTTCAGGACACAGTCGAGGAGTTGCGGAGATAGTAGGTGAACAACGATTGCAATGATGACGGAAGAACTGACGATATCCAGGATCGAGATGAACGTTTAACTAATGTTGAAGAGAAGTTGATGCAGACTAAAGGAGAGAATGAACAACTGATCGAGGTGATCGTGGAACTGAAGAACAAGCTGAAAGAAGAAGCTACCAAGAAGGCGAGAGCTGAAGACACATATGAGGAAGCTTATCAACGAACCGGGATAGCAGTAAGAGACGCACAAGCAAAGAGGATGAAGATGGAAGAGATGGATAAAGTATCCAATACCCTGATCAATCGAGCTCAGGATTGGGTCATGTGTTATCCAATTCAGTTCGAGACTCTGCCATCATACGTGTTAGATTGCCGAACAATGTTCCGAGTTATGGAAGAAGAGCATCGAAAGGCTACGAAGTATCTTAATAGAACATCGTAGGAAATGTGCATGTTATGCACGTAATAATGTTAAATAATGTGTAAATCCCTAGTGTTAAGTAACCATGGGATGTGAGAATGATAATGTTGTCCTGTAACTTTTGTAGTTTAGGAAAGGAATATAAATAGCAGTGATGCTATTATTTTTATGTTTTTCTAAGAGATGATGAATAAATAAAAGTTATTATTTTATTCAAAGTGTTATGTGTTATGTGGTTATTTCTTTTATGAAGGCAAGTTAATTATAAAATACTTAAAGAAGTTGAGTAATAGTCTAATAGGTGTTTTTTTAACAAAAAATGCCTCCCAGACGTGAACCACCCCGACAGAGAACCAATGAGGGAACTAACAATAACAATGTCGAAGATAATCCCGTTCAACAACTAGTGACGTTACTAACAGGAGCGTTGCATAATCAACCTCAAAACTAAGGCACAACGTTTAAGGATTTCAAAGTGGTTGGACCACACGAATTACAGGGTCCATGAATCCGATCGAGGCACGACACTGGATTATGGAAATTGAGAAGGTGTTTGAAGTCGCTAGGGTAGGGGATGAGCGGTAGACTTTTGCAACATTCATGTTGAAAGAAGAAGCTAGTTATTGGTGGTAGGCCATAAAACCCGGGAAGGACCAGGAGTGATAACCTGGGATAGGTTCAAGAAGTTATTCTTCGAGACCTATTTCCCAGATAGTTCGAAGAGTCAGCTAGAGGTTCAATTTTTAGAACTAAAACAAGTAACGATGACGGTATCTGAGTATACCGCGAAATTCAACGAGTTGGCGAGTTTTGCGCCATATCAGGTCAGTATAGATGAACGCAAGGCAAAGTGGTTTGAACAGGGACTTAGCCCTGGCTGTACAGTAAGGTTTCCCTGTTCCAGTTGAAGACGTTTGCAGCAGTGATGGAGAAGTTAGTACTCGCTGAAGGTGGAGGCGAGGAAGTGACAAAATTCAATCAAGAACAGAAGAAGAAGAAGAAGAATGAGGTGGAAGTGAAGAATGGTAGCGGAGGCAATGGAAATGGGAACAACAACAACAACAACAACAACTTGAAGAGGAAGTGGAACAAATCCTCATTACAATTATTGATACATTATTTTACAAAATAGTGAGGACTACTAAAAACTACTTTCTAGAACCATCATTCCATTTACCCAGAGCTAGTTCTTTCTTTATATTCTTTTCGCCTCTCGAGAAGAAAAATGGAACAAAAAGGAAAAGGGTGAGCTCAACTAGCCCGGTAAAAGAATATTATGACTAAGATAATATAAAACAAATTATCGTTAGTCTTCAGCGAGGAAAAAATCTAATAGAATATAATAGACTGACAAGTTTTAGATCAATATTACCCGACACTGCGGTGAAATAATAATTCATTAGAAGAGTTAAGTAGAGAATGAAATCTACTATCTTCTATGATGAATTTAAAGTCCATCATCGATATTTTATCCACTGTAACATCAATCGATATATATCTTGAATCAAATATTCATCTTTTTACCTTTCTGAGGCCAAAGATATTCATTTTATATCACCGATTAGTCGTGTTCATCTCAACACACATTCATCTTTGCACTACTGGGCCAAAGATATTCATCGAAAATCATTCATCTTTGCTACGGGCCAAAGATATTCATTAATATCATCATTTAGGGTGAGGATGATGAAAAATATTTTAAAAGAAAAGCGAATCCGGTGAAACAAAAGAACAAATATTTAAGGATTAGTACTTGGTTTATCCAAGTTCAAAAATACTCCATAATAAACCATTGTGGAGTAAAATTCAAAAATAAAGATCAAAACATGGATCTGATCAAAGATAGTAACCATAATAGACATCTTGGACAAAAAGAAAAAAAATTTATTTTTTACGTAGTATTATATTAAATGAATAGTTAAGTATCGTGAATAGTATCGTATCGTGAATAGTAACCCCACACAAAAAAATAAAAAATTTCATAATAAAATTCTTATCAATATTTACATAATGATATTGAAGAAATAATATCATTTATAAAAAAAATAACATCCACTTACCTCGAAAAGAATAGATACTTACATTTGGAATATTGGATATAGTCTTTGAAGGAAACTTGCCTATATATAGCAACACTCAAAGTATCAAAATACTCTCAAGAATAAACTCGATAATATAGAGAGAAAAACTTGGGTTTACGGTGTGATTTTCAATTCTAACCTAAGCACCTATTTATAGGAAAATGCTTAGAACACAAAGCGAAAAATTTAATAAAATAATATATATTATATATAAAAAAATTCCTCACCACACCTTTGACAATCTGAATTCAGCACATTTACCACACAAGTGGGGCCCACCAAAAAAAAAAAAAACGTTTTCTTAAAAAAAATAATTTTTAAACTTCAAAATCGATTATTAGAACTTTGAACTTCAATAATTCATAATAAATAGCCCTTTTATCGAAAAAATTTGAATCTTATGTCCATTTCATAGGAAATTCAATTCTCTACAACTTTGTAGAAGAAAGTTTTTCCAAATTCAAGCAGAAATTGGCCAAAAAAATCCACATACAGACGATTTTACATTTATATAATCAAATTTGATCAAAAATGGGGTCCCACCAACATGTTTAACATGTTTTAAACATTTATTGTAACAAAAAATACTCTTCCTCCTCATTTATTCATATATCACACATTCATTGTAAAAATATCACCATTATTATATTATTATAATATAATAATATATTTAAATAAATTATTTTATCGAGAAAAAGATAAAATATCAATTTTCAACAATTGTCACTTTTCTAAAAATTCCTCCATTTATATCCACATAAAATAAATATTTTCCTTATCATATAAATCAATAATTAATTATTCACAAATAATATTAGAATCACAATAATAATGACGGGTAGTTCCTAGGAAGAGGGGCTTTCGATAAGGATTTCTCCTTCTTGGCGGCGATTAGGTGACCAAACCTCTCCTTAGACAGAACTTTCTAGACATTGCCAATAATGTTATCTAATAATATTATTCAAATAATATGAATTATTGATCGATAATGGAAAATCTTGTGTAGTGACAATTATTGAAACAACAATAATATAAAATATCAACGTAATTATTGAATCGATAAAATAAAATATTGAGCGATAATTCTTTAACAATTATTGAGTAGTGCCTTCTTACGTAAGAATCAATAATTGGTGCAATCTGGTAATACTTCTTGTGCAATGCGCGTATTCTTGTGTTTTAACCACCGGGTATTCCAACGATTATTAATGGTAACAACTACTGTGTTATTTATAAAACTTATACTTGTCGTTTTCTTCATCCAATCGCTTTTTAGTTATGGGGCCCACAAAAGGCTGCGTTGCGTCGTCGCGAATATTCCCAAAAGCAGGTAAGAATATTCCACGACCAAGCGAATATTCTCCAAACAATGATGAATATTTTATAACCACTTGCTTATTTAAAATATTTGCGCATTTTACCCATAACTAACCACATTAATCAAATCAACCCTTACTATTTCAAAATAATAAATAGAGGAAATTTAATTTCATTTATAAATAAGTTGGGGTCTTCTGACCTCCCTCCTTATGAAATTTTAATCCTCGAAAATTGGCGTACGTACACAGTGTTTGAAAAGGTGAGGATACCTCGCTTTCATTTTCGATTCCAACTCCCAGGTCATTTCTTCAATAGCATGGTTCCTCCACAAAACTTTAACTTGTGGTATAACCTTTGTGCGTAGGACATGCTCTTTTCTATCCAAGATCTTGTCAGGTACCTCCTTGTACGTTAAATCTTGACTATCTCGTCTGGTTCTAACTTCGATAATGTGGTTGGGTCTTTCACATATTTACGAAGCATGGATATGTGAAAAACATTATGAACACGAGACATACTTGGAGGTAATCTTGCGAGTCTATAGGCCACATTTCCTACTCGGTCGAGAATCTGAAATGGACCAATAAATCGTGGATTGAGCTTTCCTCTCTTCCCAAATCTTGTAACTCCCTTCCATGGAGCGACACGTAACAATCATGATCCCCGATATTAAATTCCGTCCTTTTCGATGAAGATCCAGCATAACTCTTTTATCGATCTTGTGCCGGTTTTGTATCGTTGTCGAATCATTTGGATCTTTTACGTAGTCATACGTACCAACTCTGGTCCCAACAATGTTGCTTCACCCACCTCATCCCAACATCTTTGGAGCGACACTTTCGTCCATATAATGCTTGAATGGAGCCACACCTATACTTGCACGATAAGCTTTGTTGTTGTAGGAGAATTCCACCAATGGTAAATACTTATCCCAACTCCTTTGAAATCTAGGACCACAAAGTCTTAATAGATCTTCAAGAGTTTGAATAGTCCTCTCTGATTGTCCAATCCCTCCGTTTGAGGATGGTATCTTTGAACTAAATCGTAAATCCGTGTGCCCGTAGCTTTTTGCAAGCTAACCCAAAATCTTGAAGTGACAATTAGGTATACATCACCCATCTTGGGTGCGCCACTTACATGATGCGAATTTAAATACAACTTACTAACATAAGCGTAGCGTATACAATCTGACGACAAAGCGTGAGTTTAAATACAAATATAAATCTACTAGATATTATACAAACTCAAAAAAAAAGTCCTCATTACAATTATTATCACACTTTTTTCACGAATAATAGTGAGGACTACTAATCTTATCTTGAGGACCATCACTCGTTTCCCAGGCTAAATCCCGGCTATATTCTCATTTCACGAAGAAACGGTGAAAAAGAAAGGGTGAGCTCAACTAGCCCGGTAAATAATATTATGACTAAGATAATGCGAAATAAATTATCAATAGTCTTGACAATATTAAGCGATAAAATACAATAGACAACCGGTTTAAGCTGCGGTGAATATCTGATCCATTAAAAAAGTCAGTAGAAAATAAAATTCTCTATATCTTTTAGGTTTTAAAGGTTTTTCATCAACTTTGTTATAAATTTGAGACTACGACTTTAATAAATATTCCACATCATCGAATCACCCACACTTTTTGACGAGGATATTCTTTAGTATCCGACCACAATTATTCATGCACTCTACGGGCGAGAATATTTGTGTATTCATTAATAGTCATGATCATACCAACAAGCATCCATCGATGCACTCTGACCCTTTGAGGATTTTACCACATCATTTGTAACATTACGGTTAAATGATTACAAGAAATAGTCTCTGGTCGTAATCATACCAAGTCCATCTATACTTTCTGAGGCCCACAGATGACTTTAAAAATATAAAACATGAGGATGATGACAATGATATAAAATTGATAAAACAAGTTCAAAATTATTTTATCCGGGAATTATTAACGTCAAATTATCGACATGATCTTTGTTTTGTAGAGTAAAATTCAAGAATGATCGGAAGAATATTTTTCATGAAAAGATCTTTGGATGAAACATGAAAATATCGAGGATATTCCACTAATTTCATGGAGTATAGAAGTCAAAGTTTTAACCAATGGGTATATAAAGAATGGAATAACAAAAAAATCACCGTGCATGCGATAGACCTTGCAGACGAGGTTATTCAACGAGAATAATAAATAACGGAACCGGTCGGTCGGTGAAATTCACCGCAGAAGGGATGTTCAACGAGAATAATAAAGATGGAACCGGATCGGTGTAAAAAAACACGAGATAGGATATTCAACGAGAATAATATAAAAGCGGAACCGGTCGGTTAAAAAACACGAGACGAGGATGTTCAGCCGAATAATAATAATAAAGCGGAACCGGTCGGTGTAAAACACCTGAACCGAGCGGATGTTCAGCGAATAATAATAAAAAAAACGGGAACCGGTCGGTGTAAAACACCAGACGGGATGTTCAGCGAATAATAGAAGAATGTCACCAAGTATAGGGTAAACCACGTATCTGAGAGTTATTCAACGAGAATAATAAGCGATGGAATAACAACAGTTCTCTTCATGAATAAGAAAGAATAACACCCTTACACATTTGGTAGGAGATTGAATCTTTACTGGCGGTGTAGTAACAAAATCTTCTTCTTCTCTCTCTTATTCTCTCTCTACTTTCTTTCTCTCTCTATAAGCTTGAATGAATTAAGTGAAAAATGAAGCCCTAGGCCTCTATTTATAGAAGATTTCTAGCTTTTCTTAGTGTGAAAAAAGCGAGTGAAAAGCGACTAATGATGTGAAAAGAAAAGTGGTTTGGCCTTTTGTAATGTGAAGCGACAAGTGGTTCGGCCTTTGTAATGTGAAGCGACAAGTGGTTCGACGTGTGAAAAGACAAGTAAAGGTAATACTATAAAAGGTAAATACTATTGTGAAAGGTAAATACTATTCAAAGGTAAATACTATTCCTGAAGGGTAATTACTATTGTGAAGGTAATTACTTTTGTGAAAGTAATTCTATTAATTACTATTGAAAGGTAATTACTATTGTGAGGGTAATTACTATTTGAAGGTAATTACTTATTGATGAAGAGACTCTTAGATGATGACATATGAGCCCCCATAAAAAATAATCAAACTTACCACAAATCATTTTTTTTTCATCAACACATATTTAATCTTTCAACAATTATTAATCATTTATAACTTGTCGTCTCAATTATTGATTTAATCTATAACATATTATCTGAGATGATCTTGTGACAATAATTGAATCAATAATATAAGAGATATGATCACGATGATTCTTTGTAGCAATAATTGAAGCGTAGTGAGTGACTTCTCACGTAAGCATCGATAATCAATCTGGTGTGTCTTCTTATCTGACTACAGCGTATTCTTCTTACTTTTACCACTTAGGGTAGTTCAGCGGTTTTAACGGTAACACCTCCGTAGTTATTTTTATAAAATATTTTTGTCGTTTTCTCGATCAAATGATAATTACATTATGGGGTCCACCATGATTGAGCCGTTATGCGAATATTCCCTAACAAAAAGAATATTCCCAGAGCCAAACGAATATTTTATAACAACTTGCATACTTTGCAAAATTTATAAATATTACCCACAACTATAACATTATATCAAATTTATTCCATAATATTCAAAATAATATTTATAGAAAAATTCATCTTTATTTATAAAAGTTGGGGTCTTCTGACCTCCCTTCTTATGAAATTTAGCCCTCGAAATTAGAATGCGATACACAGGTATGTCGAAGAGGTAAGGATACCTTGATTTCATTTGATTCTAACTCCCAGTCATTTCCTCGACATCGTGGTTCCTCCATGAAACTTTGACTTGAGGTATAACCTTGGGCGTAGAATATGTTCCTTCTTATCAAAATTTGAGCAGGAACCTCTTAAATCGTCAAATCTTCCGCTATTTAAATCGGTTCTAACTTCGATAATATGGTTGGGTCTTTCACATATTTACGTAACATAGATATGTGAAAAGCGTTATGAACACGAGACATATTTGGCGGTAAAAGCGAGTCTATAGGCCCACGAGTTCCTACTCGATCGAGGATTAAAATGGGCCAGATGAATCGAGGATTAAGTTTTCCTCTCTTTCCAAATCTTGTAACTCCTTTCCATGGAAGCGACTCTTAACAACACATGATCTCTATATCGAATTCCGTCCTTTCGATGAAGATCGGCATAACTCTTTTATCGATTTTGTGATTTTGAGGTTTTTATCGTTGTCGGATCGTTTGAATCTTTTAAAAGTAGTCATACGTACCAACTCGGTCCCAACAACGTTGCTTCACCCACCTCATCCCGGCATCTTTGGAAGCGACACTTTCTTCCATCTGGCTTGAATGGAGCCATGCGATACTTGCTTGATAAGCTGTTGTTGTGGAAAACTCCACGATGGTAAGAACTTGTCCCAACTCCTTGAAATCAAGGACCACGAGTCTTAATAGATCTTGAGAGTTTGAATAGTCCTCTCCATTGTCCGTCCGTCCGATGCGAGGATGATATCTTAGAGCTAAATCGTGAAATCTGTGCCCATAGCTTTTTTTGAACTAACCCAAAATCGTGAAGTGAATCTTGGGTCTCGATCGAAACTATGGATCTGGCATACCATGCGATCTTACAATCTCGTTTATGTACATCTGAGCAAGGCGTTCAAGTGTATAAGTTTCTCGTGTCGGTAAAAAATGCGGACTTGGTCGATCTATCAACAATGACCCAAATCGCATCGATGCCTTGAGAAACCTTAGGAAGGCCGTGCTTGAAATCCATGGTAATGTGCTCCCACTTCCATTACGGAATTTCAAGTGGTTGCAATGGACCTTTTGGTACTTGATGCTCGCTTTTAACTTCGTTGACAAGTTAGACACCTTGAGATAAGCAGTATTATCTCTCTCTTCGTATTGCTCCACCAAAATGTATGGCGAATATCATGATACATTTGGTACTCCCGATGGATTGCAAATGGTGTGTTGTGCGCCTCCATCGATATTATACTTTTTAAATCGAGGTCGTTAGGAACACAAAGTGCAGAGTTGACTCGAAGTATTCCTTCTTCATCGATTCTTGCTTGGCGTAGCACACCTTGCACTTTCTTCCTCATCATCGCGCCGGCTCGAGTGCAGTAGCTTGGCGACTTTAACTTTATCGATTAAAATCGGTTCTACTTTCGTATACTACGCTATCATCACATCGTCCACAGTCTTTAACTCTATCTCCATCCTTTGCAAGTCACACAAAATGGGCCTTTGCGTTGACAATATCGCTTTTTCGTGCTTGCATATGATTTTCTACTCGATCGTCGGCTACCACGTTAAACTTTTCGGGATGGTATTGGATGGTATGATCATAATCTTTCAGCAGTTCAAGCCAGCGTCGTTTATCGCGTGTTGAGTTCCTTTTGAGTGAAGAAATATTTGAGGCTTTTATGATCAAGTAAAGATCTCCACTTTCTCCCCATCTGAAATAATGCCTCCAAATTTTAAGTCTGAAAGACAACGGTTGCCAACTCTAGATCATGAGTAGGATAATTCCTCTCATATTCTTTGAGTTGTCGCGAGGCATAAACTATAACTTTTCCATGTTGCATAAGACACATCCCAACCCTTTGCTAGAAGCATCACTTGTAGATGACAAATCCCTCAAGGCGGATGGTATTGTCGAGCAGTCTTTGAAATAAGTCTCCTCTTGAGTTCTTGAAAACTCTTCTCACATTCTTCGCTCCAGCATAGAACTTTGTATCTTTCCAAAGTCGGTTTGAGTCGATGGAGTAGCGATTAGAAAAAATCCTTCCACGAATCTCAGATAATAACCCATTAAGCAAAGAAAGCTACGTGCTTGATCAGCGATTTAGGTTGTTCCCGACTTTGAATAGCTTGATCTTTCTTTGGGTCAGCGGATATTCCATGACTTGATACCACGTGCCCAAGGAATGCTACTTCTTGAAGCGAACTCACATTTCTTCAACTTGGCATAAAGCTTATATTCACGAAGCTTTTGGAGTGTCGACCTCAAGTGTTGCTCATGATCTTCTTCGGCTTTTGGAATAAATAAGGATGTCATCAATAAAGGCGACCACAAAGTGATCTAAATATTCCTTGAATACTCGGTTCATCATATCCATGAAAGCGGCGGGGCATTAGTCGATCGAAGGACATGACTAGGAATTCATAATGCCGTCTGGGGATTACGGCGAGTCTTTGGAATGTCGGTGATTCTAATCTTCAATTGGTGATATCAAGAGCGAAGATCGATCTTTGAAAAGAATTTGGCTCCTTACTGGCTGGTCGAAGCGGGTCATCAATACGTGGCAATGGATACCTATTTTTGATGGTGACATGATTGACTCCAGATAATCAATACAAAATCGCATACTCCCATCTTTCTTCTTCACGAATAGAGCAGGGAGCACCCCGAGGAGAAGTACTAGGGCGAATAAAGCCCGATGTCTAACAATTCCTGCGGTTGGGTCTTTAACTCACGAAGTTCAATAGGAGCCATTCGATATGGGGCTTTGGAAATAGGTTTTGTCTGGGGTTCAAAATTCGATACAAAATTCAATTTCACGCTCTGAGGGTAGGCGGGGAAGTTCTTGAGAAATCGTCGGAAATTTATTAACAATAGAATATCGTTTAAAAGGCGTATTTTTTTTTTAAATCGTGACATGAGCTAAGAAAGCTTGACATCCGTTTTTTCAATAAGCGAATAGCTTTATGGCTTGAGATGGCCGTGATTGATTTTAATGGTTTGGTCGTTTGAATTAGCATAATAGGTTGATTAGGAATATGAAAGCTATGACCTTACTACGAAAACAATCGATTTTTGCATGATAAGTAGTTAACCAATCAATCCACAGAATCACGTCAAATCAAGTATTTTTTTAATGAAATAAGATCGACGGATTAATGTGAGAATTGCGATTTGAACCAAACAAGACTTATAAGCGATGGATGTAATGAAGGTTTCTCCCAGCGGAGTTTCCACGAGATAAGTCGAAAGTCTAATTTCTCGGTCAAATTTAATCGATGGCGCAAGTAGGAGAAATAAAAGAATGGGTAGAAGCAGTTATCAAATAAAGTATAGACTTCATTAGAGTTTATGATAAGCTTACGTGATGACCTCATTCGGTTCCTTGCTCTTTGGGAGGTCACAACAAAAAGCTCTCCCTTGCCTTCTGGGTTTTGAATTTTACGGGATGGCCTTTGGTGCCTCCATCCTAGGTGAATTTGTCTTGATGGCAATGACAAAATCGAGCTAAGTGACCTTCTCTTCCACAATTATAACATGCTTTGGGCGGCATGGCCTTGATTTGGTGATGTGTGTGTCCTCTCTCCTCGCATTTGAAGCATATGATGGTGGTCTTTCTCCTTCTTCTTAACAATGGGTCTTTGGTCTTGGCGTCTTTCCATCATTGTTGAATCTCCTTTTCTTGAAATGTCCATTCTTATTGTTTTGTACGATTACCACCAAAGTGGTTACCATATCGGCTTTGTTGATTCCCTCCACGCTTGTTGTCATAACCCTTGATGACTACTCTCATTTGGTATTATAATTTTTTTGGTTTGCTCTCTTTTAGTTGTGTTGACTCATTATCGCGTTCCACTTAAGCGAGCCTATTTACAACATCTCGAATACAAACCACGGTTTATGAGAAATAAGATGTTGGCGTATCTCGACTTCAAACCTCTTAAAAACATTAGCGCCATTCTCTCTTCATTATCCACCAGTGGGGCCTTGAATAGTGATAACTCATAAATTTTTGCCTCGTATTGCGACACGGTCGTATTGTTTTGTTCGACTTGATAAATTCCACCTCCTCCTTACGTGTGGCGAATACTTTCGGGAAAGTATTTGTCGTTGAAACGACTCTGGAACTTCTCCCAAGATATCTTGATCTGATGAGGTTGAGTCGTTTCTGGAATTCCCCACGATGTCCGCCTCTCTCGCGCATGACGTAAAAGCGCGAAAGGAACCTTTTGCTCCTCGGAGCATCCCAGACATCAAATATCTTGGTAATCTGCTTTATCCATGCTTCACGAAGTGGTTTTGGCTCTCCCTTAAACTCGGTGGTCCCGGCTCCTTGAATTGTTTAGCGGTGACCTTGAGAGAGTTTCCGTGTTTCCACCTACGTTTTGGGCGAGAATTAATTTCTCTTTCTTTCTTTGTGCATAAATTGCATAAAACCTCTCGAACATTTGATCATTCATCATTTTGGTCGGTGTTGTTGTTTTTTGTGAGGATTATCGCCTTCACGATGCACATTATCACGATTATTGATATGTGGTGAATCAGCGATCGCTGCGCTCCATTCTTATTCTCAACATTCTCGGATGTCATTTTGAATCTTGCCACAAAACAAAAGGTTAATTGACGTATAACAAATTATCCTATCTTGACCAACCAATAAAATAGCACATAAACTTAGGTAGGTCATATACTAGCGAAGGTATTCCCGTCTCTCCCCTCTAGTACTATTCTCACATCTTAGCGAGGATCGTATCCTAGCTACGATACCAGCTGTGGCGCCCCCCCAATTAGGTATACATCACCCGTCTTGGGTGCGCCACTTACATGAGTGCAATTTAAATCTGACTTACTAACATAAGCGTAGTATGCAAATCTGACATAAGCGTGAGTGAGTTTTTAAATACAAATATAAATACTACTAGATATTATCTGAACTCAAAAAAAAAGTCCTCATTACAATTATTATCACCTTATTTCACGAATAGTGGGACTACTAATCTTATCTTGGGACCATCACTTTCGTTTCCCAGGCTAAATCCCGGCTATATTCTCATTTCACGAAGAAAGCGGTGAAAGAAAGGGTGAGCTCAACTAGCCCGATAAAAATATTATGACTAAGATAATGCGAATAAATAAATTATCATAGTCTTGACAATATTAAGCGATAAAATACAATAGACAACCGGTTTAAGCTGCGGTGAAATATCTGATCCATTAAAAAAGTCAGTAGAAAATAAAATCTACTATCTTTTAGGTTTTAAAGGTTTTTCATCAACTTGTTATATAATTTGAGACTCGACTTTAATAAATATTCCACATCATCGAATCACCCACACTTTTCTGACGAGGATATTCTTTAGTATCCGACGACCACAATTATTCATGCTACTACTACGGCGAGAATATTTGTGTATTCATTAATAATTAATGTCATGATCATGCCAACAAGCATCCATCGATGCACTTCTGACCCTTTGAGGATTTTTACCACATCATTTGTAACATTACGGTCGTGATTACACGAATAGTCTCTGGTCGTAATCATACCAAGTCCATCATACATACTTTCTGAGGCCCACGAGATGACTTTAAAAAAATATAAACATGAGGATGATGACAATGATATAAGAATTGATAAAACAAGTTCAAAATTATTTTATCCGAGGAATTATTAACGTCAAATTATCGACGTGATCTTTGTTTTGTAGAGTAAAATTCAAGAATGATCGGAAAGAATATTTTCATGAAAAGATCTTTGGATGAAACATTGAAATATCGAGGATATTCCACTAATTTCATGGAGTATAGAAGTCAAAGTTTTAACCAATTTGGTATAATAAAGAATGGAATAACAAAAGAAATCACCGTGCAATGCGATAGGCCGCATGCAGACGGGTTATTCAGCGAGAATAATAAATAACGGAACGGTCGAATTGAAATTCACCGCAAGCGGGATGTTCAACGAGAATAATAATAAAGATGGAACGGATCCGATTGGGATATTCAGCGAAAATAATAAAAAAAGATGGAACCCGGTCGGTGTAAAACACACGAGATAGGATATTCAGCGAGAATAATAAAAAGCGGAACCGGTCGGTGTAAAACACACACGAGACGGGATGTTCAGCGAATAATAATAAAAAAGCGGAACCGGTCGGTGTAAAACCACCAGAAAACGGAGGGATGTTCAAGCGGAATAATAATAAAAAAATGGAACCGGTCGGTGTAAAACACCACAGAGCAGGATGTTCAGCGAGAATAATAGAAGAATGTCACCAAGTATAGGGTAAACCACGTTATCTGAGGTTATTCCAGCGAGAATAATAAGCGATGGAATAACAACAGTTCTCTTCATGAATAAGAAAGAATAACACCCCTTACATTTGGTAGGAGATTGAATCTTTACGGCGATTGTAGTAACAAAATACTCTTCTTCTTTCTCTCTTATTCTCTCTATACTTCTCTCTCTCTAAGCTTGAATGAATTAAGTGAAAATAATAAAAGCCCTAGGCCTCTGTTTATAGAAGATTTCTAGCTTAGCACTTTTAGTGTGAAAAAAGCGAGTGGCTTGACGACTAATGATGTGAAAAAAAAGTGGTTTGGCCTTTTGTAATGTGAAGCGACAAGTGGTTGGCCTTGTAATGTGTGAAGCGACAAGTGGTGAAAGCGACAAGTGGTTGACGATTGGTTACGGTAAAGGTAAATTACTATTAACGAAGGTAAATACTATTGTGAAGGTAAATACTATTCCTTGAGAGGGTAATTCTTATTGGCGAAGGTAATTACTATTGGCGAAGGTAATTACTATTGACGAAGGTAATTACTATTGTGAAGGTAATTACTATTGAAGGGTAATTACTATTATTGAGGTAATTACTATTGAAGAGACTCTTAGATGATGATGATGATATGAGCCCCCCCCCAAAAATAATCAAACTTACCACAAATCATTTTTTTTTCATCGACACATATTTAATCTTTCAACAATATTAATCAATTTATTTATAACTTAAATCTCAATTATTGATTTAATCTATAACATATTATCTGAGATGATCTTTGTGACAATAATTGAATCAATAATATAAGAGATATGATCGACAATTCTTTATGTAATAATTGAGCATAGGTGAGTGACTTCTCACGTAAGCATCGATAATCAATCTGAGTCTTCTCTTATGCGACTACAGCGTATTCTTTTGTACTTTTACCATAGGGTAGTTCAGCGGTTTTAACGGTAACACCTCCTAGTTATTTTTAAAAATATTTTTGTCGTTTTCTCGATCAAAAATATAATTATTGTGGGGTCCACCATGATTGAGCCAGTTATGCGAATATTCCTAACAAAAGAATATTCCCACCAAACGAATATTTTATAACAACTTGCATACTTTGCAAAAATTTATAAATATTACCCACAACTATAACATTATATCAAATTTATTCCATAATATTCAAAAATAATATTTATAGAAAAATTCATCTTTATTTATAAAAATTTGAGTTCAAATCCATAACATGGGCTAAGAAAGCTTGACATCCAGTTTTTCGATAAATGAATAGCTTTATGACTTGATATGATAGTGATTGATTTTAGTGGTTTGGTTGTTTGAATTACGCATAATGGGTTGGTTAGGAATATGAAAACTAACAACCTTACGAAAATAATCAATTTTGGCATGATGAGTGGTTAACGATCAATCCCTAAAATCACATCAAATGCAAGTATCTTTAAAGAGATAAAGATCGGCGAATAAATGTGATGGTGCTAACTTGAATCAAAAAGAAGATTTATAAACATGGATGTAATGAAAGTTTCTCTAACGGAGTCTCAATAGATAAGTCAAGGTCTAATTTCTCGAGTCGAGTTTAAGCGTTGAGCACAAGCGGGAGAGATAAAAGAATGGGTAGAATCGGTATCTAGTAAGGTATAAACTTCATGAGAATTTATGATTAGCTTACCGTGATCACCTCGTTTGGGTTCCTCGCATTTTGACCGATCACGACAAAGCTCTTCGAGAACCGTTGACTTTGACTTTTCCGGGGACGACCTTTTTGAGTCACCATCCCCGTTGAACTTGGTTTCACTTAGACAATCTCTAGCTATATGTCCTTCCTTTCCACAATTATAACATACCTTGGATTGTTGTGGGCGGTTTGGTGATATATCCCTCTTTCGCATTTATAACATATAATGGGTGGTCGTTCTCCTCCCTTAAACAGTTTCTGTTGGTCTTGGCCTTTGATGTCTTCACGTTGTCATTGTTGAATCTCCTCTTTTTTAAAATCTCCTCTGACTCACTTCTTCTATTATCATGGCCACGATTACCACCAGAGTGGTTACCATTTTTATCCGAATGTTTTCTTTCTCCCGCTAGTTATCATTGCTCACATGATGCTTCTTTGTCTTGCAGTATGATCCACAGTTGTGGTCCCTCGGTTGAACATACTCATTATCTCGCTCTAATAATTGAGCCATGTTTACAACATCTCGAATATAAAGAAAATTTATGAGAGATAAGATATTGTCGAATCTCGGGTTTAAACCTCTCGAAAACATCCTCGTCATTCGTTCCTCATTCTCTACCAAATGAGGTGCAAACACGGATAACTCTGCGAACTTAGCCTCGTCTTGGGGACATCGTCATATTTGTTTTGTTCTAGTCTAATAAACTCTACCTCCTTCATATAGCGAATACTTTCGGAAAAGTACTTGTCATTAAAAAATTTGAAACATTTCCCGAAGACATCTTTGAGTGCGGGTGGATGGAGTGCGCTTCACAGACTCCCACCGATGATCTGCCTCGCCACGGAACATAAAGGTGGCGAATGGAACCTTCTGTTCCTCCGTGCATCCCAAGACATCAAATATCTTGGTAATTTGCTTGACCCACATTTTCCGCCTTGATCGGATCGGCTTTCCCTTAAATTCTAGTGGTCCCGACTCTTTGAGCTGCTTGGTTTGTGACAAGCGTAGCATTGCTATCATTTCCACACCCGTGTATTTTGTACACGAGTCTCCTCGTGCGATTTTGCATGAATCTGCAAAAAGCTTCTAAACATCCCATCGTTCATCATTTGTTCTCGGTAGTGTTGTTTACGGGAGGAATATTGTCTTCTGTTGCACGTTCTCCTCGGTGGTGATTAAAGGTGTCTCCACGGTCTCATTCACTCCATTGTTAATATTCTCGGTTTGCCATTCTCAAATCTTCGCCATAAAACAAGGGTTAATTAATGAAATTAACATATCACATAATATCCTTATATTATGACCAACCAAAACAAATAAGCTTAGGTAGGACACCTTTAGAAGGATTTACTCGTCTCTCCCTCTGAGTTCTATTCCACGATCTCACTTGAGACCATATCCTAAGCTCGATACCAATTGTGGCGCCCCCAAAATAAGTATACATCACCCATTACGAGTTGCCAAATACATGGTGAAAAACAACTACAACTTCATTAATATAATTGTATTGCAAAATAAGACAACACATAAATCTGTGAGTTTAAATACAAATATTATCTAATAGACAATATCCAAACTCAAATAAGTCCTCATTACAATTATTGATACACTTATTTTACAAAAATAGTGAGGACTACTAAAAAACTTTCTAGAACCATCACTTCCATACCCCAGGCTAGTTCATGCTAAATTCTCACCTCACGAGAAAAAAATGGAACAAAAAGGAAAAGGGTGAGCTCAACTAGCCCGATAAAGAATATTATGACTAAGATAATATACAACAAATTATCGTTAGTCTTCAATAGGGAAAAATCTAATAGAATATAATAGACAACAAGTTTTAGATCAATAAGCTGCGTGAAAATAATAATTCATTAGAAGAGTTAAGTAGAGAATGAATTCTACTATCTTACAAGATTTAAAAGTCCATCATCAATATTTTATCCTATAACATCAATCGATATACATCTTGAATCAAATATTCATCTTTTCACTACTGAGCCGAAGATATTCATTTGTATCACCGATGTGGTCATTATTCATCTCAACACTGTTCATCTTTTGCACTACGGGCCAAAGATATTCATCGAAATCATTCATCTTTGCACTACTGAGGGCCAAAGATATTCATAATATCATCATTTAGGGTGAGGATGATGAAAAATATTTTAAAGAAAATAAATCGAGTGAGACAAAAGAACAAATATTAAGGGATTAGTATACTTGGTTTATCCAAGTTCAAAAATACTCCATAATAACTAATTGTGAAGCATAATTCAAAAATAAAGATCAAAACATGGATACAATCAAAGATAGTAACCATAATAGACATCTTGGATAAAAGAAGAAAATTTCATTTTTGAATAGTGTGATATGAATATCATAGTTAGAAAATGACATAATTATCTTTCTATAAAATAACTGCGAAGGTATTACCAGATTAAAAGCTGTTGAACTACCCTATGTGGTAAAAAATACGATGTCATGCGTTTTCATAGTAGCACACAGTATTGATTATTGATGCTTACGTGAGAAGTCACTTTCGGTTATACTCAATTATTGCTACGATAATTCTGCATCATATCTCTCATATTATTGATTCAATTATTTTTACAGTATCATCTGCATAATATGATATATAATTAATTCAATAATTGAGACGGCAAAGTTATTTATATTACTATTTGTAATATTGACAATGTCTAGAAGTTCTGTCAAGGAGAGGTTTGATCACCTAATTGCGCGCCAATAAGGAGAAACCCTTATCGAAAAGCCCCCTCTTTCCTGGGAACGACTTGGTTGTAAAATTTTGTGAATTATAATATTAATGATGAATAAGTTCGTGTTGATTATAGATGAAATTGATAGTTCCATTATGTGGGAATTATTAGTGTTAGTAGAAATCAATATTTATTTCGATAATAATTGATGTCTGGAGGTTATATTAACCAATCGGGTATTCGGGGCACTTTTCTTATCGTAGTACTATTCACGGGTTACTATTCATGGGTTATTATTCACCCGATTACTATTCAATCTAGTATTGTTCACTCGGGTATTTGGGATACTTTTCGTGTCGGGGTACTATTCGCAGGGTACTATTCCTAAAGTACTATTCACGGGGTACTATTCACCCGAAAAATATATTTCTTTTCGGTCCAAATCATTTTTGAGTACAATATTATTCCATGAGGAGATGTGATAATTTTTTAGACCGTTGGTTGAAGTTATAATATAAATCAATATGGATCGTTGGTTGAAAATATAATAGTAAATCAATTTACACTTTGGTGTAAAGTTATAATAGTAAATCAATATGGATCATTGGTTTAAAGTTTTAATAATAAATCGGTTATGAATGAATTGCTTTAAGTTTTAATAGTAAATCAATATGGACCGTTCGTTTAAAAGTAAATCAATCTGGACCGTTCATGAATTAGTTACTATTCAGTTCATTCTCCTATAAATAGAAGCTCATTCCTTCATTATTTCTTACGAATTCACTGAAACTCTAGAGAGAAAGAAGAAGAGAAGTCTGTTACCTTATTTTTCCAATATCCAGTTTCTTCTAATGTAATGGATATTATTTGTTGTATTCGTAAGGAGTATTATTTCTTTCATATTCATGAATAGAGCTATTGTTATTCCATTCCTTATCATTCTATTGGAATAACTCAGTATACGTGACTCAGTATATACGTGGTGAAATTCTTCATTATTCCATTCTTTATTATTATGTTGGAATAACATGTCTATCTGAATCAATCTTATACATGGTGAAATTCTTACATTATTCCATTCCTTATTATTACATTGGAATAACCTGCGTATGTGGTCTATATAGCATGCTTGATGAATTCATTGTTATTATATTCTTTATTATTACATTTGGAATATCATGCTGCAATGCGATTCTGCGTGACTGGTTCCATTCTTTATTATTACATTGGAATAACTTTTATGCATGCGGTTTATCGCATACACAGTGAATTCTGTTGTTATTCCATTCTTTATTATTACATTGGAATATCCTATCTCATGCGGTTTCTGCGCATTTACTTCGGTTCCATTCTTTATTATTATTCATTGGAATAACCTATATGTGCGGATTACACACGCTTGGTGAATTCTTCTATTCTTCCATTCTTTATTATTACATTGGAATAATGCATCTACGTGGATTACCGCATGGCGACAAAAATCCATTTACAGTTTCATATATTCTATTATACGCAGTTGGTTAAAGCTTTGGCTTCTAAACTCCATAAAATTAGTGGAATATCCTTGATATTTGTGCTTCATCCAGTATCTTTTCATGGAAATATTCTTCTGAGCATTCTTGAATTTTACTCTACAAAGCAGTATCATGTTGACAATTTGGACATTATTGGTTCCTGGATAAATTAATTTATAAATCTTTAAAATTTATTCTTGAACTTGTTTTACTGAATTATTATGTCATTGTCATCATCATCATCATCATGCTTATATTGTGATGAAAGTCATCTTTGGCTTATGTGCATAGATGGACTTGGCTTAATAGTTGTCATTGGCTTGTAGTTCATTGGTGGACAGTTGTTGGTATGATTATGACCAGGGATTATACGGTATAGTCATTACCATTGATGATTACATGAATATCCTTGGTCGTGGGCGCAGGATGATTCAATTTTATTTATTAAAGTTTGAGTCTCGGTGATAAAGTTGATGAAAAATTTTAAATCATGTAAGATAGTAGATTTTATACTTTACTTGACTCTTCTAATGGATTGCTTGTTCCGGTGTAGTTAAACTTGTTGTCTATTATATTCTATCAGTTTAACATTGTTGAAGGCTAATGATAATTTATTCTGCATTATCTTAGTTATAATATTTCTTCTTTGGGCTAGTTGAGCTCACCCTTTCTTTCACTTTGTTCTCTTGAGAAAATAAGAACGTATTTGGGACTAGTCGAGGGAGCAGTGATGGTCCAAGATGGTGCATTAGTAGTCTTCACTATTCTGTGAATTAGTGTGATAATAAATGTAATGAGGACTCCATTGAGTGTGGATATTGTCTAGATGACAATATTTGTATTAAAACTCACAGCCTATGTTTTGTCGTATTTTACACGACTGTTGTATTATTAAGTTGTATTTGTATTCAGTACCTTGTATCTGGCGACTCAAGATGGGTGATGTATACCTGTTTTGGGGGCGTCACAGTTGGTATCAAAGCTTAGGGATATGATCCCTAGATGAGATGTGAGACAAGAACTAGAAGAGGAGAGACGGGGAATTCCTTCGCTAGTATGACCTACCTAAGTTTATTTGGTATTTAATTGGTCGGTCAGGGTATAGGGATAATGCGTGATATGTTAATTAACCCTTGTTTTGTGGCAGTATTGGAAAATGGCATCCAAAAATGTTGAGATAAGCAATGAAGCACATGAGATCGTGGAGTCACCACAGATTAATACCCAGGATAATGTGCAACAGGAAGACAATAATCCTCAGGTGAACAACAACACCGACCAAATGGCGAACAACAAAATGTTTAGGAGCTTTCTGCAATTCGTACAACATCAGGCAAGAGAAACTCATGTCCAAAATGTAGGTGAAAACACTGGAAACTCTCGGATGGTCACCGCTAAACAGTTCAAGGAGCTGGGACCACCAGAGTTTATTGGAGAGCCAAAATCACTTAAGGCGGAAGCGTGGATAAAGTAGATCACCAAGATATTTGATGTCTTGGGATGCTCCGAGGAGCAAAAGGTTCCATTTGCCACATTTATGTTGCGAGGAGAGGCAGAGTACTGGTGGGAATCAATAAAGCATACTCAACCTGCCGCACTGAAGATGTCTTAGGAGAAGTTCCAAGAACTATTCAACGACAAGTACTTTCCCGAAAGTATTCATCACATTAAAGAGGTAAAGTTCATCAAGTTGGAGCAGAACAATATGATCGTGGCACAGTACGAAGCTAAGTTTGCCGAGTTGACTCGGTTTACGTCCCACTTGGTTGATAATGAGGTGAGAATGACGCGGATGTTTTTAAGAGGTTTAAAACCAGAGATACGTCAATATCTTATTTCTCATAAACTGTGTTTGTATTTAGATGTTGTAAATAGGTCTCGATTATTGGAAGCGCGATAACGGGTCAACGCAACCAAGAGAAAGCGGTAAGCGAATGAAAATACCGGTGTACTTGATCATCAAAGCGGTGACAACAAGCGTGGAGGAATAAACATGCCAAGAATGGTAACCACTTCGGTGGGTAATCATGGCCAAGACAATAAAAGTGGGAGTTTCAAGAAGAGAGATTCAATAATGATGAAAAGGCGTCGGCACATTTTTTTGTTGTTAAGGAAGGAGAACGACCGTCGGTCGTATGTTACAGATGTGGAGGGGAGGGACACATCAGTCCAAACTGTACGCAACAGTCCAAAGCATGTTACAATTGTGGAAGAGAAGGTCACCTATCCCGATTTTATCGTGCACTGAAGTCAAGTCCAGCTGGGATGGAGGCATCAAAGTCTGTCCCAGACAAGACAAAACTGGAAGTTCAAGGGAGAGCGTTTGTTGCAACCTCCCAGAAAGCAAGGAATCCAAACGAGGTCATTACGGGTAAGCTTATCATAAACTCTAGCGAAGTATATATCTTATTTGATACCGGCTCTACCCATTCTTTTATTTCTCCTACTTACGCTCAATGTTTAAATTTGACTCCAGAGAAATTGGACTTTGAATTATCGATTGAAACTCCGTTGGGAGAAACCTTCATTACATCCACTGTTTATAAGTCTTGTTTGGTTCAAATCGGTACCCTCACATTACCTGTCGATCTTATTTCATTTAAAATACTTGCATTTGACGTGATTCTAGGTATTGATTGGTTAACTACTTATCATGCAAAAATTGATTTTTTTCGTAAGGTTGTTAGCTTTCATATTCCTAACCAACCTATTATGCGAATTCAATCAACCAAACCATTAAAATCAATCACTGTCATCTCAAGCCATAAAGCTATTCGTTTATTGAAAAAAGCGGATGTCAAGCTTTCTTAGCTCGTGTCACGGATCTAAACAAAAATACGTCGGTTTTGAATGATATTTCTATTGTTAATAAATTTCTGATGTATTCCACAAGAACTTCCCAGCCTACCCCGGAGGGGTGAAGTTAAATTTTGTATCGACCTTGAACCCTGTACAAAACCCATTTCCAAAGCCCATATCGAATGGCTCCAATTGAACTTCAGGAGTTAAAGACCCAATTACGAGAATTGTTAGACATTGGTTTCATTAGGCCTAAATACGTCTCCTTGGGGTGCTCTGTTCTATTCGTGAAGAAGAAAGATGGGAGTATGCGACTTTGTATTGACTATCGGAATTGAACCATGTCACCATTAAGAATAGGTATCTGTTACCTCGCATTGATGACCTATTTGACCCGGTTTGCAAGAGCACAATTCTTTTTCAAAGGTCGATCTTCTTTCTAGATATCATCAATTTGAAGGTTAAAACTGAGGATATTACAAAGATCGCCTTGAGAACTTTCGAGACGGGCATTATGAATTCTTAGTCATGTCTTTTGGATTGACTAATGCTCCTGCTGCCTTCATGGATATGATGAACTGAGTATTCAAGGAATATTTGGATCACTTTGTGGTCGTCTTTATTAATGACATCCTCATATATTCCAAAAGCCATGAAGATCAAGAGCAACACTTGAGGCTGATACTCCAAAAGCTTCGTGAAAACAAGCTTTATGCCAAGTTAAAGAAATGCGAGTTCTGGTTTGAGGAAGTAGTATTCCTTGGGCACGTAGTATCAAGTCATGGAATATATGTTGACCTGGCAAAGATTGAAGCTATTCAAAGCTGGGAGCAACCTAAATCAGTGACCAAAGTACGTAGCTTTCTCGGCTTAGTTGGTTAATATCGGAGATTCATAGAAGGGTTTTCTCGAATCGCTACTCCATTAACTCAGCTAACTCGAAAAGATAAAAAATATTCTTAGAGCATGGAATGTGAGAAGAGTTTTCAAGAACTTAAGAGGAGACTCATTTCAGCACCTGTTCTGACAATACCATCTGGCTCGGAGGGATTTGTCATCTACAGTGATGCATCGGGCAAATGGTTAGGATGTGTTCTCATGCAACATGGAAAAGTGATAGCCTATGCCTCTCGGCAACTCAAAGAATATGAGAGGAATTATCCTACTCATGATCTAGAGTTGGCAGTTGTTGTCTTCGCACTTAAAATTTGGAGGCATTACTTGTATGGGGAGAAAGTGGAGATCTTTACGGATCATAAAAGCCTCAAATATTTCTTCACTCAAAGGAACTCAACATCTTGACAACGACGTTGGCTGAATCAGCTTTGAATGATTATGATCATACTATTCAATATTATCCTGGTAAAGCGAACGTAGTAGCTGATGTATTGAGTAGAAGATCATACGCGGATACGAGTGCGATATTGTCAACGCAAAGGCCAATTTTATATGACTTGCAAAGGATGAAGATAGAGTTAAAGACTCTAGGGATCCATGTGATGATAACAAATATACGAGTAGAACCGACTTTAATCGATAAAATTAAAGTTGCTCAAGCTACAGACCTGGAGCTGATGCGTATGAAGAAGAAAGTGCAAGAAGGTGCTATGCTAGAAGCAAGAATCGATGAAGAAGGAATACTTCGAGTCAACTCCAAACTATGTGTTCCTAACGACCTTGATTTAAAGTATAAAATCATGATGGAGGCGCACAACACACCGTTTGCAATCCATCCTGGGAGTTCCAAAATGTATCATGATCTTCGTCATATATTTTGGTGGAACAATATGAAGAGAGAGATAGCGCTGATTATCTCAAGGTGTATAACTTGTCAACGAGTTAAGGCGGAGCATCAAGTACCAAAATGTCCATTGCAACCACTTGAAATTCCAGAATGGAAGTGGGAGCACATTACCATGGATTTTGTTACTGGTCTTCCCAAGGTTTCTCAAGGCATAGATGCAATTTTGGGTCATTGTTGATAGATTGACCAAATTCTGCTCATTTCTTACCAATCTGAAACTTATACACGTGAGCGTCTTGCTAGTATGTACATAAACGAGATTGTAAGATTGAATGGTATGCTAGTATCCATAGTTTACGATCGAGACCCAAGATTCACTTCAAGATTTTGGGTTAGTTTGAAAAAGCTATGGAGCGCGAATTACGATTTAGTTTAGTTCGCATATCATCCTCGGGACGTCACAGGCGATCGAGAGGACTATTCAAACTCTTAAAGATTTATTAAGACTCTGTGTCCTTGACTTCAAAGGAAGTTGGGACAAGTTCTTACCATTGATGGAGTTTTCCTACAAGAATAGTTATCAAGCAAGTATTGGCATGGCTCCATTTGAGGCGTTGTATGGAAAAAAGTGTCGTTTTCCCGGTATCTTTGGGATGAGGTGGGTGAAGCAACGTTGTTGGGACCGGGAGTTGAATGCGTGTATGACTGAAAAAGATTCAAACGATCCGACAACGTATAAAAACCTCACAAGATCGACAAAAGAGTTATGATGGTCTTCATCGAAAGGATGTAGAATTCGATATTGGAGATCATGTGTTGTTACGTGTTGCTCCATGGAAAGGATTTACGAGATTTTGAAAGAGAGGAAAGCTCAATCCTCGATTCATTGGCCCATTTTTAATCCTCGAGCGAATAGGAACTGTGGCCTATAGACTCACCTTACCGCCAAGTATGTCTCGTGTTCATAACATTTTTCAGATATCTATGTTATGTAAATATGTGAAAGACCCGAACCACATTATTGAGTTAGAACCAGACGAGATAAAGGAAGATTTAACGTATGAAGAGTTACCTATTAAAATCTTGGATAAGAAGGATCATGTTCTACGCTCCAAGGTTATACCTCAAGTCAAAGTTTTGTGGAGAAACCACGATGTGGAAGAAATGACTTGGGAGTTAGAATCTGAGATGAAGTCAAGGTATCCTCATCTCTTTGACATTCCAGGTATGTACCCTAATTTCGAGGATGAAATTTCATAAGAAGGGGAGGTTGTAAGACCCCAACTTTTATGAATAAAGAATAATTTTCTCAAAATATATTTTTGAATATTATAGTGTGGATTTGATATAATGTTATAGTTGTGGGTAGTATTTACAAATTTTGAAAAGTAAGCAAGTGGTTATATAATATTCGATTGGTGGGGAATATTCGTTTAAACAGGGGAATATTACGGCGACGACAATCATTAGTGGACCCTACAACGAAAGTATTGTCGTAGTTAGAAAATGACATAATTATCTTTCTATAAAAATAACGACGGAGGTGTTACCATTAAAAGCGTTGAACTACCCGTAGTAAAGCAATGCGAATACTGGCGTGGTTGCATAGTAGCACACGGTATTGATTATTGATGCTTACGTGAGAAGTCACTCGGTTATCTTGCATAATCACCAAGTATCTTCTTGTGCAACAAACGTGTATTCTTGTATTTTAACCACCGGGGTATTCCAACGAAGTGTTAGCGGTATCAACTACGCCAATTATTTGTAAAAAATCAAACTTGTCGTTTTCTTCATCCGACCGTTTTCTGTTATGGGGCCCACAAAAGGCTGCGTCGTTGTACGAATATTCCCCGACAGGAAGAATATTCCACAACCAAACGAATATTCCCCGACAATAATGAATATTTTATAACCACTTGCTTATTTAAAATATTTGCGCATTTTACCCATAACTAACCACATCAATCAAATCAACCATTACTATTTCAAAATAATAAATAGAGGAAATTCAATTTCATTTATAAAAAATTGGGGTCTTACATCATGTATTATCCCAATCAACGATATTAATGCTTATGTATTATTTGATTCCCGCTACTTGCTCGTTTATATATGATGAATTTCCTAAGAGGTTAGAATTGCCTAGAGAATAACTGAATTTTCATGTGAACATAGAAATTCCGAATAGGGAAGTGATTCCTGTTAGGTTCGTATACAAGAACTGTAGGGTGAACATTAAAGGGAATATCCTGATGGTAGATTTAATTTCGATTAGACTCGGAGAATTTGATGTTATTTTGGGAATGGATTGGCTGTTCAAATATGGAGCAATAATTGATTGCCACAAGAAATGTGTAAACCTTATGACTCCGTCAAAGGTAGTTTTCCATGGTAGTAAATCGCCTAGACAAATAAAATGTCTGACGATTATGCAGGCCAAAAAGTTGTTGAGTCAAGGATGTTTAGGTTATTTAGCTTACATAGTTGATACTCAGAAGAAGGGTGTGAAACTGGATGAGATACCGGTGGTTAGAAAATTAATAGATGTATTTCCGGAGGATTTGTCAGGACTTTCGCCTGACAGAGAGATTGAGTTCATGATCGACTTAGCGCCAGGAACTGCACCGATATTGATGGCCCCGTGGGGAGCGCCAGTATTATTCGTGAAGAAGAAGGATGGATCAATGCGTCTTTGCATTGATTATAGGGAGTTAAACAAGGTCACTATTAAGAATAGGTATCCGTTGCCTAGAATAGATGACTTGTTTGATTAGTTGAAGGGTGCTAAATACTTCTCGAAAATAGATTTGAGAAGTGGGTATCACCAATTGAAGGTAAGAATGGAGGATATACCTAGAACGGCATTCAGAGCTCGGTATGGACATTACGAGTTTCTGGTGATGTCTTTTGGTTTAACAAATGCCCCTGTTGCGTTCATGGATTTGATGAACAGGGTGTTTAAACCATTCTTAGACAAGTTTGTAGTGGTATTTATCGACAACATTCTGATGTATTCCAAAACTCAAGAAGAACACGTGGAACATTTACGTTTGACATTGGAGACACTAAGAAAGGAAAAGTTGTACGCGAAATTCTCTAAGGGTGAATTTTGGCTCGATCGTGTACAATTTTTGGGTCATGTGATTGACAAAGATGAGATTTCAGTGGATCCATCAAAAGTGGAAGTTGTGATCAATTGGGAACAACCAAGAACACCTTCGGAGGTGAGGAGTTTCTTGGGACTGGCCGGTTATTATAGACGATTTATTCAAGATTTTTCCAAGATAGCCACCCCGTTAACACATTTGACACGGAAAGCTGTAAAATTTCTGTGCACATAGAAATGTGAAGAAAGTTTCCAAGACCGGAAGAAGAAATTAAGTGTGGCACCCGTGTTAACCCTGCTGAATAATACAGGAAACTTTGTGGTGTATAGTGATGCCTCACACAAAGGATTAGGTTGTGTCCTTATGCAGAACGGCAAAGTTATTACGTATGCATCACGACAACTGAAGGATTATGAGAAGGGGTATCTGACTCATGATTTGGAATTGGCTGCAGTGGTATTTGCTCTCAAGATATGGAGACACTATCTTTATGGGGAGAAATGTGAGATATATACAAACCTTAATAGTCTGAAGTATATTTTCACTCAGAAGGGCCTGAATATGCGGCAAAGAAGATGGATGGAATTGATAAAGGATTACGATTGCGAGATCTTTTATCATCCGAGCAAAGAAAATATGGTTGTGGATGCTTTGAGCAGAAAAGGTCGGGAGAAGTTGATGTTGATAACCACTCAGGAGGAGCTCATTTCAGCAATGACAAAGCTAGAGTTGGAAATAAAGTTCTCACAAGAATCCAATGAACGACTATTCCAAATAGAAGTCGATCCAACTTTAGTGGACAAGGTGAAGAACGCTCAACTACAAGATACATAATGTGAGAAAATCAAAGAGAATATGGTTGATGGTAGCGATACGAAATATAAGATCGATAGTGAAGGACTACTACGGTTCGAGGGAAGAATTTGGGTTCCAGCAGCACCAGATAATAAAGACGAAATCTTGACCGAAGCTCATAGCTCAAGATACTCAATTCATCCAGGAAGTACAAAGATGTATCAAGATTTACTCTGACATTTTTGGTGGCCGAATAGAAAAAGGGACGTTGCAAAATGCGTGGCAAAATGTTTGACATGTCAAAGAGTAAAACTAAAACATTAAAGACCCAGTGGATTACTCCAACCGTTGGAAATACCGGAATGGAAGTGGGAACACATCACGATGGATTTTGTGGTGGGTCTTCCAACTACTCAGAGAAGATGCGATGCGATTTGGGTGGTAGTGGACAGACTGACGAAATTAGCACACTTTTTACCAATAAAGATTAGGTTCAATCTTGATCAGTTGGCAAAATTGTACATCAAAGAGATTGTTTTGAGACATGGAGTGCCAGTGTCAATTGTGTCCGATAGAGACCCGCGATTCACATCAAACTTCTGGAAGAGACTACAAGAATGCATGGGAACTCAATTGCGAATGAGTACGGTTTATAATCCACAAACAGATGGCCAAAAAGGACGAACAATCCAGACATTGGAAGATATGCTGAGAGCATGCATCATGGATTTCAAAGGAAGCTGGGAAGAACAATTACCGTTGGTGGAATTCGCCTATAATAATAGTTATCACGCGAGCATCGGCATGCCGCCTTACGAAGCGTTATACAGTAGAAAGTGCAGAACTCCACTGTGCTGGGATGAAGTCGGTGAAAGTCAACTCCTAGGACCAGAACTGGTACAATAAAGTTCTGAGGTTATCAAACTTGTCAGGACAAGATTGGTAGCAGCTCAAGACCGACAAAAGAAGTATGCTGATCAACACAGGCAAGATCGTGCATTTGACGTAGGAAGTTACGTATTCATAAAAGTTTCTCCTTGGAAAGGGAAAATTCATTTCGGTAAAAAGGGAAAACTAAGCCCGAGGTTTATTGGACCCTTCGAAGTGCTGTGAAGAGTTGGAGAGGTAGCTTACGAGGTAGCTCTACCTCCAGAGTTGGAAAATATTCATAATATTTTTCATATTTCGGTGTTACAGCTGTATAAACCCGATTACAAGCACGTGATCGAGTACGAACCGTTGTAGTTCAAGAAAGATTTGTCTTATGAAGAGATTCCTATCCAGATAGTCGACAGGAAAGAACAAGTGCTCAGGAATAAAGTGATACCTTCTGTGAATGTGATATGGAGGAACCACACTGCTGAAGAAGCTACGTGGGAACTCGAAGAAAAAATGATGAAAGAGTACCCTGAGTTATTTGTTTAATATGTGTCTTCAATTCTGCGGACAGAATCATTGTAAGTAATGAAGATTGTAACGAATGAGTTGTTTGAATTGTGATTCTGGGGACAGAATCCTTATAAGGGGGGAATGATGTAACATTCCAGAATTTTGAATGTAATTTATAAATATTTATTAATTTATATAAATATTTATTGGATGTGTTAATTGTTGAATACATATTTGTATTTGTTTAATTTGATTTGAGTTGGTTAATGATTTGTTAAATAAATAATTAATAAGTTAAGGAAATTATTATTATATTAATATTTCAATTTGATGGTTAACTATTTGTGTTGAGTATGTGATTAAATGATTTATTTAATAAATTGTTATTTGAATTAATTAAAATAAGTATGAAAACTTAATTAAATAAAGTGTGACAAATAACTATGTTATAAGGAGTTATTAAAATAAATTAAAGTAGTTTAAATTAATTTTTTTGCCAAACAATACTTATGTATATTAAATCATTTAATTGTAAATGGTTTTGCTAAACAAAGCCTTATGGCTTTTGGATTTCTTTTGAATATAAATTATTAATTAAATAAATAAAATATAAATATAAATATATATATATATATAAATATATATATTTGGTAACCGATAACTTATTAGGGTATTAAGTGTAGCGTCAGTTTTATACGTTTACAATTATACGTTGGTTTTATTTTTATTATACACATATTGGTTATCAGTTTTACGCATTTGAATTATTTGCTAAACTGAGAGTAAGAAGGAGTTCTCAGAGAGTTTGACGTAGAGTTGTCAGAGTTTGAGAAAGGCTGGTTAGGGAATTATCTTCTATTAACAATGATTTCTTAAGCAACAAAAATGTATTTTCCCATAATCTTATATGTTTTACATCGTGATGCTAAAGTTTGTGTTCTTCTATTTCACTATAAATATAAAGTTTTAACAAAATTCTGTAGTTGTTGTTATATAACTGAACTATGGTGTTTTTATGCGTGTATGATGTTGGAAGTAGGGTTTAAACAAGAAATGTTATGTTAATTTCGTTTAAAAGGAAGGAAACTATTTTTCAGTGTATATTCTGGTACATAGCTATTGACAGTGAATATATGCATTAGTTTGGTTGTTAAGACGATCAAAATCAGTAAATTGTTGGTAGCTGATTGGGAAATTAAAACTGTGAATATGTTGATTCTGTTGTTAAGAAGTTCAAAAAATCGTAGTTACAGTAAACGAATTGGTGGTTATTAGAATTTACAGTGTTTACTGTGTTAAAATATATCAACTATGGAGCTTTGATTCTTAAACCGTGCTTTCAAAATTTAAATTTTCTAAACTCGTGGTTTAGTCATTGGTAATTGGTATATGTATGATTGATAAGGTTTATGTGTAATTATATATAGGTTATGCATGTTAATTAGTGTTAGAAATTAAGTTATTGACAGAAAATTTTGTGTTCTGTTCTTCGTGGAATTGCTTATGTGAGTCTCGGCGCCTTAGCGCCAAAATCAGTTTCATGACCCAGGACTTCTCAGCTGCCAGGCATTACATCAGACATCTCTCGTGGCAAAGCGCTTGTTAACTCAACATGTAGCCAGCAGGCGGCCATTATTAAATTATGGCGCGCTTACTGCGCCACTTAGCAGAATGCTCAGAAATGACTTTTGTCTGACACGGAAGTCTGAAAATTTTAGTTATAATGCTATATGAACAATTTATTTCTATTATTGTAGTATTGTAATGTATTGAACCAGCATGGTGTTAATACCTAATGAGCTATTATCGTTTTAAGTATATAAGTTGATTATGTGCTTAGACATCTAAACCATACGTGATGTAGAGTTGACAATGATTGATAATGTTATGATAACATATGTATATAGGATATTATGATTTGGATTATAATGGTTTAATCTACGCGCAAGACAAGTTTTCTAATCCTAAATCTTTGTTATGCAAGTTTCCTAATTCTATACTTTATTAAGTAAATTACTTTCATTGAGTAAATTGATTATATCTAGTTATTCATGATGATGCAAGTTTCTTATCTCCACACCTTCGTCGAGCAAGTTATTTATAATTTCGTAAGTCTTCTAACTTTAAACCTTCATTGAGTTAAGTTGTTAAGATTATGCAAGTTTTTCCTAAATCTAAACTTGTTATATTAGCATGCAAATACCTTTATTCTGTTGAACCAGTTTATCGTTCAAGTTATTATTTGTTATACATGCTTGATATTCAATTCTAAGATGTAACCTTAGCTTAATGTTGTTCAAAGCAAGGTATAATAGATTTTTCAATTGTTATGCTATTAGATTATTCCTAAAGCATGAACTTAGACCAAAATGTTTATTCAGTTATGATTATTCAATAACATAATGTTATTATCTTTTATTCAACTAATCCTTAGTTGATGTCCGTTGAATTTCAAATTACCTTGAAGTGGATCCAAACCAAACTTACTTTGGTGCGGACTTGTACTCTAAATACTGAGATGAACAACCTTATTATTAGGGGTTACGCTTAGTTTATACTTTGCGCTAAAATGTTTGTATACAATACATGTATGAAGGATTGATTCCCCTAAGTACGTTGGAGTCCTTATAGTCTTATGACTGTTAAAGTTAAAGTTGAAAGATTACTTTTAACTGTGGACATGGTTCGTGGTCATTAGACCCTTAATAATGTTATGATTTTTAGAATGTAATAGAAATATTGTTCAGTTCTATTGAGCCTAGTATTTGGCAAGTGATGTAAGGGTTTGAAGTTTTATTTTGTTGTTATTCCAAGTGAGCCTTGTTTGCTCACTCTTGCCTGTAAATTTTAGTTGTAATGTTATATGAACATGTATTTCTGTTATTTTAGGATTGTAATGTATTGAACGAGCATGGTGTTAATACCTAACGAGTTATTATCGTTTTAAGTATATAAGTTGATTATGTGGTTAGACATCTAAACCATACGTGATGTAGAGTTGATAATGACCGATAATGTTATGATAACATATGTATATAGGATATTGTGATTTGGATTATAACGGTTTAATCTACGCGCAAGGCAAGTTTTCTAATCCTAAATCTTCGTTATGCAAGTTTCCTAATTCTATACTTTATTAAGTTAATTACTTTCATTGAGCAAATTGATTGTATCTAGTTATTCATGATTATGGAAGTTTCCTATCTCCACACTTTTGTCGAGCTAGTTTATTTACAATTTTGCAAGTCTTCTAACTCTAAACCTTCGTTGAGTTAGGTTGTTATGATTATGCAAGTTTTTCCTAAATCTAAACTTGTTATATTAGCATTCAAATACCTTTATTCTATTGAACCAGTTTATCGTTCAAGTTATTATTTGTTATGCATGCTTGATATTCAATTCTAAGATGTAACCTTAGCTTAATGTTGTTCAAAGCAAGGTATGATAGATTATTCAATTGTTATGCTATTAGATTATTCCTAAAGCATGAACTTAGAACGAAATGTTTATTCAGTTATGATTATTCAATAACATAGTGTTATTATCTTTTATTCAACTAATCCTTAGTTGATGTCTGTTGAATTTCAAATTACCTTGAAGTGGATCCAAACCAAACTTACTTTGGTGCGGACTTGTACTCTAAATACTGAGATGAACAACCCTATTATTAGGGGTTACGCTTAGTTTATACTTTGCGCTGAAATGTTTGTATACAATACATGTATGAAGGATTGATCCCCCTAATTACGTTGGAGTCCTTATAGTTTTATGACTATTAAAGTTAAAGTTGAAAGATTACTTATAATTGTGGACATGGTTCGTGGTCATTAGACCCTCAGTTAATGTTATGATTTTTAGAATGTAATAGAACATATTGTTCAGCTCTTTTGAGCCTAGTATTTGGCAAGTGATGTAAAGGTTTGAAGTTTGATTTTGTTGTTATTCTAAGTGAGCCTTGTTTGCTCACTCTTGCCTGTAAAATCCTTACAGCTAAAGATGAAAAGGGTGACGTACCTAGCACCAGTAAAGGAAAGGAAAAGATGAACAAGTACTAAAGACTTGTAATCGTTTTGATAGTTTTATTATCAGACTTTGATTTAAGTATTTTAATGAAGTTTATTTAAATTTTTCCGCATGAATGATTGTTTGTAAATGTTAGATAACCTGGGAGATTTTTATTTAATGTAATCTTGTATGTGCAGGTTTATTATTTAATTTATTATGATTGGGTAGTTAGAAATGATTGTTTTGTTTAAGTGGTAAGACCCCAACTTTTATGAATAAAGATTAATTTTTTTCTCAAAATATATTTTTGAATATTATGGTGTGGATTTGATATAATGTTATAGTTGTGGGTATTATTTACAAATTTTGCAAAGTAAGCAAGTGGTTATATAATATTTGATTGGTCGGATAATATTCGTTTTAATAGGGAATATTAAATACGACGACACAATCATTAGTGGACCCCCACAACGGAAGTATTATCGTAGTTAGAAAATGACATAATTATCTTTTATAAAAATAACGGCGAAAGTTTTACTGTTAAACCGTTGAACTACCCGGTGGTAAAAAAATACGATGTCTGGCATGGTTGCATAAGTAGCACACAGTATTGATTATTGATGCTTACGTGAGAAGTCACTCATTTATACTCAATTATTACTACGATAATTGTTGCATCATATCTCTCATATTATTGATTCAATTATTGTCACGATATCATCTCGCATAATATTTTATATTATTAAATCAATAATTGAGACGACAAAGTTATTCATATTATTATTTTTGCAATATTGACAATGTTTAGAAGTTACATCGAGGAGAGGTTTGGTCACCTAATTTACGGCGCCAATAAGGAGAAATCCTTATCGGAAAGTCCCTCTTTCTGGGAATGACTAGGTTGTTAAATATTGTGAGTTATAATATTAATGATGAATAAGTTCGTGTTGATTAAAAATAAAATTGATATTTCCATTGTGTTGAGATTATTAGTGTTAGTGGAAATCGACATCTATTTCGATAATAATGGATGTCTAGAGGTTATATTGACCAATCGGATAAATGAGCAATTAATTGCTATTAATTCACATGCTTATAACTATTTGTTCACATGTGTGTACTATTGATTCACATGCATGTACTATTAGGGGAGGTGGTGCAAGATTGATAATACTTGCATGACTAAATTAAAAATGGAGGTATAGATGAAGGTATTATACTGTAATTATTTTTTTCACATGATTATACTATTGATTCACATGATTGTACTATTGATTCACAAGATGTACTATTAGGGAGGTGGTGCAAGTTTGATAATACTTGCGGGACTAAATTAAAATGAAAAGAAAAGATGAAGGTATTATATTTGTAATATTTTGAACCCCAAAACGTGCAATTATCGAAACTATATTTTCCTATAAATAGAAGCTCATTCTTCTTTCATTCTCACCAATTCACTAAGACTCACAAGAGCAATTATAGAGAGAGAAGCTATAGAGAGAGAAGCTTTAGAGAGAAAGTAGAAGAGAAGTCTCTACCTCACTATTCCAATATCCATCTTCTTCTTTCAGGTAAGGGATATTATTTTTTTCAAGTTATTCATAGGAATAATATTTCTTCCATACTCAGTAGTATGTGAGTAATATTATTTCGTCTCATATTCCTGATTATACCCTCATTTTGTTAAAGTATTGCTTCTATACTCCGTGAAATTAGTAGAATATCCTTGAAATTTGTGCTTCATCTAGTATCGTTTCACAAGGATATTTTCTACACATTCTTGTTAAATTTTAAGCTTTTCATATCGGAGTACTGTCCATGAGTAGTATTCATTTTTATGGTACTATTCACAAAGTACTATTCACGGGTACTATTCACAAAGTACTATTCACTGTATTATTCATTCATATTCAAAGTACTATTCATGAAGTACTATTCACAAAATACTATTCATGGGTACTATTCAAAGGTACTATTCACGGTCACTATTCACTATTCACTCGGTACTATTCACTAACTAATTATTCATGACAAAATTGATTTTTTTTGTCCAAATCATTTTGATACAATATTATTCTTGAATTTTACTCCACAAAGCGATATCATGTTGACAATTTGGACGTTATTGAATTACGGATAAATTAAATTATAAATCTTTAAAATTTATCCTTGATTTGTTTTATTGAATTCTTATATCATTGTCATCATCCTCATGTTTATATTATGATGAAAGTCATCTGTGGCTTTAGTGCATAGATGGACTTGGATTGATATGATTATGACCGAGGATTATTCGGTATAATCATGATAGTAATGTTACAAATGATGTGGTAAAAGTCCTCATTGGCAGTAGTGCATTGATGGGCAGGATTGTTGGTTGGTATAATACACGAAATTATTGGTATAATCATAATTTGTGATCCTTACTAATATATCCTTGGCCGTAGTGCGGGGATGATTCGATGATGTGGATTATTTATTAAGTTGAGTCTCGTCGATAAAAGTGATGAAAAACTTTTTAAATCATAGAAGATAGTAGATTTTATGCTCTACTTGACTCTTCTAATGGATTGCTTGTTCCATTTATGATTAAACTTGATGTTTATTATATTTTATCGGTTTAACATTGTTGAAGAAGGCTAACGATAATTTATTACGCATTATCTTAGTCATAATATTTCTTCTTGGGCTAGTTGAGCTCACCCTTTTGCTTTCATTATTCTCTCTTGAAAATGAGAATATGGCAAGCAGGGGACTAGTCGAGAAAACGGAGTGATGGTCGAGATGATAGCATTAGTAGTCCTCACTATTCTGTTAAATAGTGTGATAATAAATGTAATGAGGACTCCATTTGAGTTTGAATACTGTCTAGAAGACAATATTCGTATTAAAACTCTCAGTTTATGTTTTATCGTATTTTACACGATAGTTGTATTATTAAGTTGTATTTGAATTTTGTACCATGTATTTGGCGACTCAAGATGGGTGATGTATACCTATTTTGGGGCATCACAATTAATATCAAAGCTTGAGGGATATGATCCTGGCTAAGATGTGAGACTAGAACTAGGAGGAGAGGCGGGAAATTCCTTAGGTAGTATAACCTACCTAAGTTTATTTGGAATTTAATTGGTCGGTCAAAGTATAGGGATAATATGTTGCATGTCAATTAACCCTTGTTTTGTGGCAGTATTTGAAAATGACATCCAAGAATATTAAGAATAGCAATAGAGCACAGGAGACTGTTGAGTTACCATAGATCAATACCCAGGATAATGTGCAACAGAAAGACAATAATCCTCAGGTAAACAACAACGATAAAATGATGAACGATGGAATGTTCATAGGCTTTATGCAATTCATGCAACATCATCCAAAATGTAAGTGGAAACTCTGGGGATGGACTTTTACCACCTAAATGGATAGCAATTCGCAGGAGTTGGTGTAAGACCCCAACTTATTATTAATGAAATTTAATTTTCTCTATTTATTATTTTGAAATAGTAAGGGTTGATTTGATTAATGTGGATAGTTAGGGTAAAATATAAAATATTTCAAAATAAGCAAGTGGTTATAAAATATTCATTGTTGTCGGGGAATATTCGTTTGGTCGTGGAATATTCGTATCTATCGGGAATATATTAAATGCAATGGCAGCGACCATGTGTGGGCCCCATAACGGAAAGCGATTGGATGAAGAAAACGACAAATATAAGTTGTTTAAAAATAACTTGGTAGGCGTAGTTATTCTGAAGTAATATTGTTAAAATACTTACTAAATGGTTAAAACACGAAGATGCTTTGCGGTATTGCATTATTGCACCAATTATTGATTCTTACGTAAGAAGGCACTACTCAATAATGGTTACGATAATTAATTTCGTTTAGATTTTTTATTTTATTGATTTAATAATTGCTTTGCGTTGATATTTTATATTCTTGTTGTTTCAATAATTGTCATTACACGATTATTTTTCATTATCGAAGCAATAATTCATATTATCTCGAATAATATTATTAGATAACATTATTGGCAATGTCTAGAAAGTTACATCTAAGGAGGTTTTGGTCACCTAATTGCGCGCCAAGATGAAGAAGAAATTCTTATTGGAAAGCCCCTCTTTCTCAGGAGCTACTGCTGGTTGTCAATAATGTGATTACGTAATATTATTTATGAATAATTAATTATTGATTTATATGATGAGGAAAATATTGATTTTATGAGGATATAGATGGAGAAAATTTTTAATGTGACAATTGTTGAAAATTAATATTTTATCTTTTTACGATAAAATAATTCATTTAAATATATTATTTTAATAATATAATAATGATGATATTTTTACAATGAATGTGGGATATATGAGTTATATATGAGGAGGAAGAGTATTTTTGTGGCATTAAATGTTTAACACATGTTTTGTGTGTTGGTGGACCCAATTATTGACCTAATTTGATTATAAACATAAAATCGCCTGTTTGTGGATTTCGGTCAATTTCTATTTGGAATTTGGAAAACTTTCTTCTGCAAAGTTGTAGAGAATTGAATTTCCTATAAAAACTCATGAGATTCAAATTTTTGATAAAAGGGCTATTTATTATGAATTATTGAAGTTCAAGTTCAAAATAATTAATTTTTGGGAGTTTTAGTTAATTATTTTGAGAAAAACGTTTTTTGCAACTAAGTTGGCCTCACATGTGATTCAAATGGGCTGAGATCAGTTGTCTAAGGTGGGCTAAAGAAAATGTGAAAAATATATTAATATTATATTTAATTTTTCGCTTTGGTGTTCTAAGCATTTTCCTATAAATAGGGTGCTTAGGTTAGAATTGAAAATCACAACAGAAACTGAAGTTTCTCTCTATTTCTCTCTCGATATATTGAGCGTATTCTTGTGAGTATACTTTGAGTATTGTTAGACGGTCTGAGTTCCTTCCTTGACTATATACCGATATTCCAGCTAGAAGTACTAATCTTTCGAGGTAAGGGATGTTATTTTCTTCTCAAATGATATTATTTCTTCAATATCATTATGCTGAAATATTGGTTGGAACTTTTTATCAAATTTGGAACTTTTTCATGTCGGGGTTACTATTCATGAGTTACTATTCACGAGTTACTATTCATGAGTTACTATTCACGAGTTACTATTCACGAGTACTATTCATGAAGCGTGAAGATGTTTTTTTGGAATTTCTATCTTTTGGTGTTTACTATTCACTATTCACTATTCACGTATCTGACACTATTCACGAATCTGAAACTATTCAATTTAAAAATAAAATTTCTTCTTTTTGTCCAAAATATCTATTCTGGATACTAGCTTTGATTGTATCCATGTTTTGATCATTCTTGAATTTTACACCACTATGATTATTTTTGAGGTATTTTTGAACATGGATAAAACAAAATACGAATCCTTAATCCTTAATCCTTGTCATTTTGTTTCACTGGATTCGTTTCTTTAAAAATATTTTTCATCATCCTCAGTCTTAAATGATGATATTATTGAATATCTTTGGCTTTAGTGCAAAGATGAATGATTTCTGAAGAATATCTTTGGCCGTAGTGCAAAGATGAACAGGTGTTTAGATGAACATGACCAACTGATGAATATCTTTGGCCTGTAGTGCAAAGATGAATATTTGATTCCAGATGTATATTGATTGATGTTACAGGGATAAAAGATAGATGATGAACTTTTAAATTCATACATAGAAGATAGTAGTTTGCATTCTCTACTTAACTCTTCTAATGAATTATTATTTCCGCTGCGAATATTGATTTAAAATTTGTTGTCTATTGTATTCTATTAGATTTTTCCTGTTGAAGACTAACGATAATTTGTTGTATATTATCTTAGTCATAATATTCTTACTTTCTAGTTGAGCTCACCCTTTTCCTTTTTGTTCCATTTTTCTTCTCAGGAGGCGAGAATATAGCGAGTACGAGTCGGGTATGGAATGAAGGTTTTAGAAAGAGTTGTTTAGTAGTCCTCACCATTTTTGTAAAATAATGTATCAATAAATGTGATGAGGATTTATTTGAGTATAGATATTGTCTAGAAGATAATATTTGTATTCAAACTCACAGTTTCTTGTTGTAATAATAAAGTTGTAGTTGTTTACATACCATGTATTGACAACTCGTAATGGGTGATGTATACCTATTTTGGGGCGTCACAGTTGGTATCGAGCTTAGGGATATGATCTCTGGCGGAGATCGGGGAATAGAACTAGGAGGGGAGAGACGAGTAAATCCTTCGCTAGTGTGTCCTACCTAAGCTTATTTTTTAGTTGGTCAGTATATAAGGATATTATGTGATATATTGATTTCCTTAATTAACCCTTGTTTTATGACAATATTTGAGAATGTCGACGAGAATATTAACAATGGAAATGAGACCGTGGAGACGCTTTTGTACTCACCAACGAGGAGAACGTGCAACAGTGGTGGCAATGTTCCTCCCAACAACAACACCATTGACGGAGATGATGAACGAGGGATGTTTAGAAGCTTTTTGCGAGTTCATGCAAAATCGAGACGAGGGAGACTCGTGTTCAAAATACGAGGAGGAAATGATAGCAATTCACGGGTTGTCACAACCAAGCAGTTCAAAGAGTTGGGACCACGAAATTTAAGGGAAGCGGATCCGATCATGGCGGAAACATGGGTCAAACAAATTACCAAGATATTCGATGTCTTGGGATGCGGAGGAACGAAGGTTCCATTCGCCACCTTTATGTTCGTGTGGCGAGGCGGACTATCGGGTGGGAGTCTCGTGAAGCGTACCCATCCAACTTTCAAGCATGTCTTGGGAAACGTTTGAAAACTATTTAATGACAAATACTTTCCGAAAGTGTTAAATCATATGAAGGAAGTGGAGTTCATCAGATTAGAGCAAAACAACATGACGGTGTCTCGATGCGAGGCAAAGTTTGCAGAGTTATCCAGGTTTGCACCTCATTTGGTGGAGAATGAGGAACGTATGACGCGGATGTTTCTTAGAGGTTTGAAACCCGGCATACGTCAATATCTCATTTCTCATAAACTTTCTCTCTATTCCAGATGTTGTAAATGGGCTCAATTATTAGAGCGAGATAACGAGTATGCACAACAACCGAGGGACCACAACCGAGGATCGTACGGAGATAGCAGTCAACAAAATAATGATAACCAGCGGAGAAAGAAACAGACGGACAAAAATGGTAACCACTCTGGTGGTAATCATGGCCATGAAAATAGAAGAAGCGAGTCAGGAGGAGATTTTAAAAAGAGGAGATTTAACAATGACCATGTGAAGACGACAGTGCCGGCAGCAACTGGTTCTAAGGGAGGAGAACGACCACCGGTCATATGCTATAAATGCGGGAAAGAGGGACATATCAGTCCAAACTGCCCACAACAGTTCAAGGTATGCTATAATTGTGGAAAGGAAGGACATATCGCTCGAGATTGTACGGTAGCGAAACCTAGTTCAGCGGGGACGGTGACTCAAAAGACTATCCCAGAAAAGTCAAAGTCAACGATTCCGGGAAGAGCGTTTGTTGTGACTGGTCAAAATGCGAGGAACCCAAACGAGGTGATCACGGGTAAGCTATTTATAAATTCTTGCGAAGTTTATACCTTACTTGATACCGGTGCTACCCATTCATTTATCTCTCCTGCTTGTGCTCAACGTTTAAACTTGACTCCGGAGAAATTAGACTTTGACCTATCTGTGGAAACTCCGTTAGGAGAAACTTTCATCACATCCACTGTTTATAAATCTTGTTTGATTCAAGTTGGCACCATTACCTTACCTGTTGACCTTATCTCTTTAAAGATACTTGCTTTTGATGTGATTTTAGGGATTGATTGGTTAACTACTCATCATGCCAAAATTGATTGTTTTCGTAAGGTTGTTAGTTTTCATATTCTAACCAACTTTGTTGTATGCAATTCAAGCAACTAAACCATTAAAATCAATCAATGTCATATCTAATCATAAAGCTATTCGTTTATTGAAAAACGGATGTCAAGCTTTCTTAGCCCATGTTATGGATTTGAATAAAGACACGTCAAATTTGAATAATATTCCTGTTGTTATTGACTTTCTTGACGTATTTCCTGAAGAACTTCCTGGTCTACCCCCAGAACGTGAAGTTGAATTCTTTATTGATCTTGAACCTGGTACAAAGCCCATTTCTAAAACCCCATATCGAATGGCTCCTATTGAACTTCAGGAGTTAAAGGTCCAACTACAAGAATTGTTGGACATCGGTTTCATTCGTCCTAGTACATCTCCTTGGGGTGCTCCTGTTTTATTTGTAAAGAAGAAAGACGGGAGTATGCGACTTTGTATTGACTATCGGGAATTGAACCATGTCACCATCAAGAATAGGTATCCTCTACCTCGTATTGATGACTTGTTTGACCAATTGCAAGGGGCACAATTCTTTTCAAAAATCGATCTTCGTTCTGGATATCATCAGCTGAAGATTAGAACTGAGGATATTCAAAGACGCTTTTTGAACTTCGGTATGGGCATTATGAATTCTTAGTCATGTCTTTCGGATTGACTAATGCTCCTGCGACTTTCATGGATATGATGAACCGAGTATTCAAGGAATATTTGGATCAGTTTGTTGTTGTCTTTATTGATGACATCCTCATATATTCCAAAAGTCGTGAAGATCATGAGCACCATTTGAAGCTGGTACTCCAAAGGCTTCGTGAAAACAAACTATATGCCAAATTGAAGAAATGCGAGTTCTGGCTTGAGGAAGTAGCATTCCTTGGGCACGTGGTGTCGAAACATGGAGTATCTGTTGATCCGGCGAAGATTGAAGTAATACAAAGTTGGGAGCAACCGAAGTCGGTGACTGAAGTACGTAGCTTTTTGGGCTTAGCTGGTTATTATCGGAGATTCGTGGAAGGGTTTTCTCGAATCGCTACTCCATTAACTCAAATTAACTCGGAAGGATACAAAATTGTTTGGAGCGAAGAATGCGAGAAGAGTTTCCAAGAGCTTAAGAGGAGACTTATTTCGGCTTTGTTCTAACAATACCATCTCGGTTCGGATGGATTTGTTATCTCAATGATGCTTCGGGCAAAGGGTTAGGATGTGTTCTCATGCAACGTGGGAAAGTCATAGCCTATGCCTCGCGACAACTTAAAGAGTATGAGAGGAATTATCCTACTCATGATCTAGAGTTGGCAGCAGTCGTTTTCGCGCTAAAGATATGGAGGCACTATCTATATGGGGAGAAAGTGGAGATATATTCAGACCATAAAAGCCTTAAATATTTCTTCACTCAAAAAGAACTCAACATGCGGCAGCGACGTTGGCTCGAGCTATTGAAAGACTACGACCACACTATTCAATACCATCCTGGAAAAGCGAACGTGGTAGCTGACGCGTTGAGTAGAAGATCATATGCGGAATGAGTGCGATGATGTCAAGTATACGCATAGAGCCAACTTTAATAGAAAAAGTTAAGGTTGCTCAAGCCACCGACCCGGAGCTGATGCGTATGAAGAAGAAAGTACAAGAAGGAGCTATTCCGGAAGCGAGAATTGATGAAGAAGGAATACTTCGAGTCCACTCTAGACTTTGTGTTCCTAACGACTCTGATTTGAAGTACAAGATTATGATGGAGGCACACAATACACCATTTGCAATCCATCCTGGAAGTACTAAAATGTATCGTGATCTTCGACATACATTTTGGTGGAACAATATGAAGAGAGAGATTGCAAAGTTTATCTCAATGTGTTTAACTTGTCAACGTGTAAAGGCGGAGCATCTAGTACCTAAGGGTCCGTTGCAACCACTTGAGATTCCGAAATGGAAGTGGGAACACATTACCATGGATTTCAAGTCGGGTCTTCCTACGGTTTCTCGTGGCATCAATGCTATTTGGGTTATTGTTGATAGATTAACCAAGTCCGCTCATTTCTTGCCGATCACGGAGACTTATTCACTTGAACGCCTCTTGCTAGTATATACGTGAATGAGATTGTGAGGTTGCATGGCATGCCACATCCCATAGTTTCGGATCGTGACCCAAGATTCACTTCAAGATTTTGGGTTAGCTTGCAAAAAGCTATGGGCACGGATTTACGATTCAGTTCGGCATACCATCCTCAAACGGACGGACAATCAGAAAGGACTATTCAAACTCTTGAAGATTTATTAAGACTTTGTGTCCTAGACTTCAAGGGCAGTTGGGATAAGTATTTACCATTGGTGGAATTCTCCTACAACAACAGTTATCAGGCAAGTATAGGTGTGGCTCCATTTGAAGCATTATATGGGCGAAAGTGTCGCTCTCCAATATGTTGGGACGAGGTGGGTGAAGCAACACTTTGTTGGGACCCGAGAGTTGGTACGTATGACTACGAAAAAAGATCCAAATGATTCGACAACGTATACAAACGGCACAAGATCGACAAAAGAGTTATGCGGATCTTCATCGAAAGGACGTGGAATTTAGTGTAGGGGATCATGTATTGTTGCGAGTTGCTCCATGGAAGGGAGTTACAAGATTTGGGAAGAGAGGAAAGCTCAATCCACGATTTATTGGTCCATTTCAAATTCTTGACCGAGTAGGAAATGTAGCCTATAGACTCGCGTTACCTCCGAAAGTATGTCTCGTGTTCATAATGTGTTTCATATATCGTATTTCAAATATATGAAAGACCAAACCACGTTATAGAGTTAGAACCAGATTTAGATAGCCAAGACTTAACGTATGAGGAGGTACTACAAGATCTTGGATAGGAAGGAGCATGTCCCACGCAAGAAAGGTCATACCACAAGTTAAAGTTTTGTGGAGGAATCATGCTATGGAGAAAATGACACGGGAATTGGAAACGGAAATGAAAGCGAGGTATCCTCACCTTTTGAAACACTGTACGTCGCCAATTTCGAGGACGAAATTTCATAAGGAGGGAGGTTGTAAGACCCCAACTTATTATTAATGAAATTTAATTTTCTCTATTTATTATTTTGAAATAGTAAGGGTTGATTTGATTAATGTGGATAGTTAGGGTAAAATATTTCAAAATTTGGTTATAATATATATATCATTGTATTTGTAGGGAATATTCATTTGGTCGTGGAATATTCGTATCGCTTTGTGGGAATATTCGAATGACGGCGCAGCGAAATGTGTGGGCCCCATAACTAAAAGCGATTGGATGAAGAAAAACGACAAATATAAGTTGTTTAAAAATAACTATGTAGTTGTTATTACCAGTTAATCTTGTTAAAATACCCGGTGGTTAAAACACAAGAAAGACACCTGTATTGCACCAATTATTGATTCTTACGTAAGAAGGCACTACTCAATAATGGTTACGTGAATTATCGCTCAAATTTTATTTTATTGAGTTAATAATTGATGCGTTGATATTTTATATTGTTGTTGTTTCAATAATTGTCATTACACACGATTTTTCATTATCGGCAATAATTCATATTATCTGAATAATATTATTAGATAACATTATTGGCAATGTCTAGAAAGTTCGCCTAAGGAGAGGTTTGGTCACCTAATTGGCGCCAAGAAGAAGAAATTCTTATTGAAAGCCCCTCTTTCTTGAACCGCGCCGTTGTCAATAATAATGTGATTCTCAGTAATATTATTTATGAATAATTAATTATTGATTTATATGATGAGGAAAATATTGATTTTATGAGGATATAGATGGAAAAAATTTTAATGTGACAATTGTTGAAAATTAATATTTTATCTTTTTCCGATAAAATAATTCATTTAAATATATTATTTTAATAATATATTAACGATGATATTTTTACAATGAATGTGGGATATATGAGTATATGAGGAGGAAGAGTATTTTTGTGGCATTAAATGTTTAACACATGTTTTGTGTGTTGGTGGACACAATTATCGACCAAATTTGATTATAAATGTGTAAAATCGCCTCGCTTGTGGATTTCGGTCAATTTCTATTTGGAATTTGGAAAAACTTTCTTCTACAAAGTTGTAGAGAATTGAATTTCCTATAAAACTCACTTAGATTTGAATTTTCTGATGAAAGGGCTATTTATTATGAATTATTGAAGTTCCAAAGTTCAAATAATTAATTTTTGGGAGTTTTAGTTAATTATTTTGAGAAAAACGTTTTTTTAAACTAAGTTGGCCTCACATGTGATTCAAATGGGCTGAGATCAGTTGTCTAAGGTGGGCTAAAGAAAATGTGAAAAATATATAATATTATATTCATTTTTCTTTGGTGTTCTAAGCATTTTCCTATAAATAAGGTGCTTAGGTTAGAATTGAAAATCACACCGTAAACCCAAGTTTCTCTCTATTTCTCTCTCGATATATTGAGCGTATTCTTGTGAGTATACTTTGAGTATTGTTAGACGGTGCAAGTTCCTTCAAAGACTATACCCGTTATTCCAAATTAAAGTACTAATCTTTCGAGGTAAGGGATGTTATTTTCTTCTCAAATGATATTATTTCTTCAATATCATTATCTTTGAAATATTGGTTGAACTTTTTATCAAATTTGAACTTTTTCATGTTGGGGTTACTATTCATGAGTTACTATTCACGAGTTACTATTCATGAGTTACTATTCACGAGTTACTATTCACGAGTACTATTCATGAAGCGTGAAGATGTTTTTGTTTTGGAATTTCTATCTTTGGTGTCGAGTTACTATTCACGATACACGGACTATTCATTCACGATATAATACTATTATTCATTCTAAAAATAAAATTTCTTCTTTTTGTCCAAAATATCTATTCGGATACTAGCTTTGATTGTATCCATGTTTTGATCATTCTTGAATTTTACACCACTATGATTATTTTTGAGGTATTTTTGAACATGGATAAAACAAAGTACGAATCCTTAATCCTTAATCCTTGTCATTTTGTTTCACCGGATTCGCTTTTTTAAAAATATTTTCATCATCCTCGGTCTTAAATGATGATATTATTGAATATCTTTGGCCCAGTAGTGCAAAGATGAATGATTTCTGAAGAATATCTTTGGTCAGTAGTGCAAAAAGATGAACAGTGTTTAGATGAACATGACCAATCGATGAATATCTTTGGCTCAGTAGTGCAAAGATGAATATTTGATTCCGTATGTATATTGATTGATGTTACGGGGGATAAAAGATAGACGATGAACTTTTAAATTCATACATGAAGAAGATAGTAGTTTGCATTCTCTACTTAACTCTTCTAATGAATTATTATTTCAATGCGAATATTGATTTAAAATTTGTTGTCTATTGTATTCTATTAGATTTTTCCTGTTGAAGACTAACGGTAATTTGTTGTATATTATCTTAGTCATAATATTCTTTATCGGGCTAGTTGAGCTCACCCTTTTCCTTTTTGTTCCATTTTTCTTCTCGTGAGGCGAGAATATAAGCGAGTACGAGCCTGGGTATGGAATGAAGGTTTTAGAAAGGATTGTTTAGTAGTCCTCACCATTTTTGTAAAATAATGTATCAATAAATGTGATGAGGATTTATTTGAGTATAGATATTGTCTAGAAGATAATATTTGTATTCAAACTCACGCTTTCTTGTTGTAATAATAAAGTTGTAGTTGTTTACGTACCATGTATTGACAACTCGTAATGGGTGATGTATACCTATTTTGGGGGCGTAAGAGGTTTGAAACCGAGATCGTCAATATCTTATTTCTCATAAAGCGTGTTTGTATTCAAATGTTGTAAATAGGGCTCGATTATTGAAGCGTGATAACGAGTCAACGCAACCAAGAAAGCGATTAGCGAGAATGAATATACCGATGGTAGCGATCATCTAAGCGGTGACAAAAAACGTGGAGGAATCAACATGCCGAAATGGTAACCACTTCGGTGGTAATTATGGCCAAGACAATAAAAGTGGACATTTTAAGAAGAGGAGATTCAAAAATGATAGAAATACGTCAGCACCAACACCCGTTGTTAAGGAAGGAGAACGACCACCTATCATACGCTTCAAATTCGGAGGAGGGGACATAAGTCCAAACGTCGTATGATGCCATCCAAAAGCGTGTTACAATTGTGGAAGAGAAGGTCACCTAGCTAGATTTTTCGTCAATGCGGGGAAGCGAGTCCAGTTGGAACGGTGACACCAAATGTCATCCTAGACAAGGCAAAACCACTAGTTCAAGGGAGGTCGTTTGTTGTGACCTCCCAGAAAGCAAGGAACCCGAACCAGGTCATCACTGGTAAGCTTATCATAAACTCTAGCAAAGTCTATACTTTATTTGATACCAGTTCTACCCATTCTTTTATTTCTCCTACTTGCTCTCAACGTTTAAATTTGACTCCGGAGAAATTAGACTTTGATTTATCTATGGAAACTCCGTTGGGAGAAACCTTCATTACATCCACTGTTTATAAGCCTTGTTTGGTTCAGATCGGTACCCTCACATTACCTATCGATCTTATTTCCTTAAAAATACTTGTGTTTGACGTAATTCTAGGGATTGATTGGTTAACGACTCATCATTCAAAAATTAATTGTTTTCGTAAGGTTGTTAGCTTTCATAATCCTAACCAACCTATTATGCGAATTCAAGCAACCAAACCATTAAAATCAATCACTGTCATCTCAAGCCATAAAGCTATTCGTTTATTAAAAAACGGATGTCAAGCTTTCTTAGCTCATGTCACGGATTTAAACAAAAAATACATCAGATTTGAAAGATATTTCTATTGTTAATAAATTTCCTGATGTATTCCCTGAAGAACTTCCTGGCCTACCCCCAGAGGGTGAAGTTAAATTTTGTATCGACCTTGAACCCGGTACAAAACCCATTTCCAAAGCCCAATATCGAATGGCTCCTATTGAACTTCAGGAGTTGAAGACCCAATTGCAGGAATCGTTAGACATTGGTTTCATTCATCCTAGTACGTCTCCTTGGGGTGCTCCTATTCTATTCATGAAGAAGAAAGATGGGAGTATACAACATTGTATTGACTACCAAGAATTGAACCATGTCACCATCAAGAATAGGTATCCTTTACCTCGCATTGATGACTTGTTTAACCAATTACAAGGAGCACAATTCTTTTCAAATATCGATCTTCATTCTGGATATCATCAGCTGAAGGTTAAAACTGAGGATATTCCAAAGACTGCCTTCAAAGCTCGGTACGGGCATTATGAATTCTTAGTCATGTCTTTTGGATTGACTAATGCTCCTGCTGCCTTCATGGATATGATGAACCAAGTATTCAAGGAATATTTGGATCACTTTGTGGTCGTCTTTATTGATGACATCCTCATATATTCCAAAAGCTGTGAAGTTCATGAGCAACACTTGAGGTTGATACTCCAGAAGCTTCGTGAAAATAAGCTTTATGCCAAGTTAAAGAAATGCGAGTTCTAGCTTGAGGAAGTAGCATTCCTTGGGCACGTAGTATCAAGTCATGGAATATCTGTTGACCCGACAAAGATTGAAGCTATTCAAAGCTGGGAACAACCTAAATCAGTGACCAAAGTACGTAGCTTTCTCGGCTTAGTTGGTTAATATCGGAGATTCATAGAAGGGTTTTCTCGAATCGCTACTCCATTAACTCAGCTAACTCGAAAAGATAAAAAATATTGTTAGAGCATGGAATGTGAGAAGAGTTTTCAAGAACTCAAGAGGAGACTCATTTCAGCACATGTTCTGATAATACTATCTGGCTTGGAGGGATTTGTCATCTACAGTGATGCTTCAGGCAAAGGGTTAGGATGTGTTCTCATGTAACATGGGAAAGTCATAGCCTATTCCTCTCGACAACTCAAAGAATATGAGAGGAATTATCCTACTCATGATCTAGAGTTGGCAGTTGTTGTCTTCGCACTTAAAATTTGGAGGCATTACATATATGGGGAGAAAGTGGATATCATTAAATAACATCATTAAATCAAATACATCATCATATAAACAACAAGTCTTCATCACTTGCTAACTTTGCCCTTGCCTTTACTAGTGGAAGGTTCATCAGTTCTTTCATTCTTAACTGCGATGTTATTATTAAGCAAGAGTGAGCACTATTGCCCACAAGTATAATAATGAAATAACGATTATAATAACATGCGAATAAATCAAAGACATCTACAATAAAAGCTCAACTTTTGAATCAAGAATGAATAACAAGAATCAAAAAAGAATTACGAGGGTCATAAGACCTTGAACTATGTCCTAGGTTATCAAGGTTATATACTTGAAACCTTTAACGATCGTAAGACTATGGACCTTTCTACTCGTACTTGGGGGATCAACCCTTAGTACCATCTATCATGCACAATATCTTAACGCTAACGCATAAGTAAATCCCTTTGCGGGGTTTGTTCATCTCGGTTTGACATTCGAGTCCGCACCAAAGGAAGTTTGGTTTGGATAATTCAATAAGGGTTCTGAAATTTAGAACGTTCATCAACTAAGGACTAGTTGAATCAATAAAGTTCACTAGTCTAATAAGGTTCAACAATAATGATATTCAATTTGAATAATAATCTCAAGAAGTATATAATAGGACAATTATTGTATAACTGAATCATGCTTTGAAAAGATAATCAATCTTTAATATAACATTTGAACTTGAATAATAGTAATGATAATTTACTCGAGGTAAATAATAAACTTGAACAATAATGACAAGTAGGGTTAGGAAACTTGCCTCGTGCGTAGATTACACTTTAACTAAGCACGTTCTTTGAATTTAATCCTACATACCATTCACATTCACAATACCAGTTAATTATAACTTTACTAATCATCAAAAACTCATTCTCTTTGTCTACTTTGATTATTGACTATACTTAGTCAAATTACCACTTTGTCACATAATTTGTACTTCATGAATAATCAAGCTAATTATGTATTCAATAATTCAATCCACATGAAATTATGTTATTTACATGTTAAACATCTATTTTAACATCTCATTATACTTCTAACATATTTACATGTTCATTAAATTAATTTACTAACACATTGTTAGACTTAAACATTTTAAAAATTACATTTCTGAACTTTCTGGAGAGTGGCAATTTGGCGCCTTTCTTTTATACTATTCTTCTATTATTCAAGCTTATAATAGTGGCTTGCTATGGCGGGGCGTGAGGCAAATATTTGCAGTGATGTCACGTTATGAGCATGCGTAGCGTGAACGACTCAGCAATTCTGTTATTCATTCGCGAAAATTGACAAACCACAAAAACTCCAATTAATTTACTACTACACACTAATTTAATCATACCCACATGTTATAATTCATGTATAAATCATTACCCAACATTTATAAAGTGATTTTAACCCATTAAAACACATAATCATAGAATTTAAATGCAATTTCACCGACTTTGATGTTCTTGAAGGTTTTGAAAATAAAACATGAAAATTGATCACTACTGGATTAGATTATAACACCGAATCCATTTATTTAAAAGTTTGGTCTCTTCATATCAACATGTATAATAATATATACGAGTGTAAAATTTAGGGATAATATATAATCATTGCACATTAAATATCACTTATAAGGCCATAAGGCCAAAACCCATACTACGTAATTTTGAAATAACAAATCATCGTATAACGACATGTTTTATGATATCTTGATGATATATATATATATATATAAATATGTTATACTATACAATTATTACATCTATTCTTATAACAAATATCATTTCCCAATTCACAAGACTTTACAAGAATATATGAAAGCCATTTTTATAAAAACTAAATAACGTAAATTTAAAATTTGGGAAGGAGAGATTACCCGAGTGTAAGGTATAGATTAGAAGACTCGAGATGTTTTCTTAAATTCTCATTTTTCAATCTCTTTCACAATATCTTAATTCTCTCTCTCAATTCTCAACTTTCTTTCTCTAATATATCTTAGACTTAGTAATAATGAAAAATAAAGAAAGACGTCGTAATAAATAAAGCTGATGATGCATTGAGGTCGATTAACCCATCATGGGTTAACGCCTCCTCAACTCCCTCTACTAGTGCCATGTTTGGCTAGCCTTAAAAGATTTATTCTCATTTAATTTAATAAAGCTTTTATCATATAGTTTAAATCATGTCACACCCATTTACAAAATAAATCAAATATCTTATTTAATATAAATAAAATATAATAACTTCTCATAAATTCACATAGTCACATATTTAATTTTCTCATTAATAAATAATGTCAAATTATTAACTCTCTAATTAATAATTAAATTAATTAAAATAACATCATGCTTAATTAAATATTTCATTTAATTCAATAAGCTCACATAAATTACATATTTGAATAATAATTATTCTCTACATTAATTTAATAAATGTAACACATATAATTAAATTAATCTACCACAATTGCATCAATTAATTATTTAATCCAATAATTAAATCATCAAAAATATTTATTTAATTCAATAAATATTAAAATTAATTTACAAAATCTCGTTAAATCACATCTTTCCCCTTTAAAAGGATTTTGTCCCCTAAATCACGACTCAATAAATTCAACCCGTTACATTCTCCCCCCCTTACAAAGATTACATCCCCGAGAATCGCTTACACACATAATTAAGTAAATAAATGAGGTAATTCTTCATCATATTCTCTTGAGTTCCCACGTAGCTTCTTGATTGTTGTTCCTCCTCCAATTACCTTAACGTAAGGTATAACTTTATTTTACGAGAACTTGTTCTTTTCGATTACAATTTGAACAGAATTTCTTCGTAAGATAAGTCTTTCTCAAAATGTAGGGGTTCGTATTCAATTACATGCTTGTAATCGGCTTTGTAAGGTCGTAACACGTAAAACATGGAAGACGTTGTGGACATTCTCGAGTGATGGAGGTAAGGCTACCTCATCATAGCGACTTCTCCGATTCTTCTCGATACTTGAAAGGGTCCAATAAATCTTGGACTCAATTTTCCTTTCTTTTGAACTCGATCTTCCCTTCCGGAGAGACCTTGAAGAAAACATAACTACCGATTCAAACTCGATATTTTTACGATGTGGATCGGCGTATTTCTTCTGTCGATCTTGAGTCGCTACCGATGTGCTCGGATCACTTTGACTATTTCTGGCATAGTCATTGTACCAATTACTTCTAACTAGCAATTGTCTTTCACCAACTTCATCCCGATAAAAGCGGAGTTCTACATTTTTTGTCGTATAACGCTTCGTTGTAAGGCGGCATGCCAATACTAGGTACTTCATTTCCTCAAGATTTGGTGTTCACTTAATCAAAACATTCATTTATAACTACCCAATTATAATAAAATTGAATAATAAAACCTTTTAACCCATACAGAGATTAAAATTTAAATAAAATCTCCCAAATCACGTTATCTAACCTTTAACAACAATCATTCAAATGCGAAAATTTAAATAAACTTCATTACAATCTTTAAACCAAAGTCTAATAATAAAAAAATATCAAATCTATTACAAGTCTTCAAACTTTATTTATTCATCTTTCCTTTTCCTTTAAACTTTGGTGCTAGTACGTCCACCGCTTTCAACTTTAGTCATGTAAGAAATTTTACAGGCAAGAGTGAGCAAACAAGGCCCACTTGAAATAACAATAAATAAATCTTTAAACTTTTACATCAATTGCCAATATTAGGCTCAATAGAACTGAACAATATATTCTATTAACTTTCTAAAAATTATAACATTCACTGAGGGTCTAATGACCACGAATCATGTCCACAATTATAAGTAATCTTTCAACTTTAACTTTAACAGTCATAAGACTATAAGGACTCCACGTACTTAGGGGGATCAACCCTTCGTACAATGTATTGTGCACAACCATTTCAACGCTAAGCGTAAACCTCTATTAAAAGAGTTGTTCATCTCAGTATTTAGAATACAAGTCCGCACCAAAGTAAGTTTGGTTTGGATAAGCTTTCAAGGAATTTTGAATTTAACGAACATCAACTAAGGAGTAGTTGAATAAGACCAATAACACTATACTATAGAATAATCGTGATTGAATCAATTATAGTAAACTAAAGTCATGCATTAGGAATAATCTAATAGCATACAATTTGAATAACTATAGCATACCTTGCTTGAACAACACTAAGCCAAGGTTAATTAGAATTGAATAATAAGCATGCATAGCATATATAGTTGTGCATGCTAAACCACAAGTTAAATACAAGAATAACTTGCTCTAAATAACTTACATCATTATATTGTAATCGAATTGAAAACAGTAATTGAATTAACAAGATAATAGATTAGAAAACTTGCTCAAGATTAAACTATAAGATTTGGGATACATGTATCGTCATGATTAACTAGATACAATGACTTACTCAATAATAGGCAATCTAGCTCTACGAAAGTGTAGAGGTAGCAACTTACAACAATTGTAATTGAATTTGAAAACAATAATGTACCAAATGAAATTAAACTCGCACAATGAAGTTTTGAGTTAGAGAACTTGCTCAATTATAAAATAGAGTTAGAAAACTTGCCTTTAGCACAAGCTAAACCTTACAACTTGAATCAATACCCTATACATATGCCATATATTGACATAGTTAGTCATTACCAACATTGTATATTCATATAAACAAATATATACATCATATATGCTAAATTACCCTTTCACATAATCAACTATGTTACAAATAGGTAACACTTGATAGCATGTTCATTCATAGCTTAATACTACTCAAATCATCATTTAACATTCCTATTATTAACACATAACATTTATTTTCCAAATTTGTATACTTAAACAAAATCTGTCGAACCTTCTTCGCTAACTCATACATGGCATTTCCACAGCTTTTACATTGTGGTTCGTATTTATGTACACTGAAGTTAAGCTATGCTCATGTGCCATCATGAGGCCATTGGTTGCCATTTAACGCGATGATATGTATTGCATTTAGATTTGTATCTTGTCAGTGGGTCATTTGCCATTGGCAAAGACTCTCAGAATCCGCGACCAAGCTTCAAGAACAAGATGAACAAAAGCCAAATCGCCTAAAAGCTCTCTAATCTAATAGACTCGATTAACATGTAATACACATATAGACTTCATATAAACATATTGTGAAGACTTCTAACATGTTTCTACTCATAAAATAACATAAACATCAAAGTTACAACACCCAAATTCAATGTTTTTGGCAAAAACTCCATTGTTGACATTTTTAATGAAAATCAACACTTGATTTTGTTTTTCAATCAAAACAAAAAATTTCAAAACATCATAGTTATGATTATACATACTCTATCAATTTCCATAATCAATTTATCAATTTAACAACTAATTAAACCTAAATTTCTACTTTTAAATAAGCCATATTCATATATATATTTTTCATGAACACTCGTAATATATTTTCTTCCACAAAAACACATATATACATGAATTCATTTATCTATAATCATATATAAACTCATGAAATCATCTTATAATCAATAATTAATCATATAACTATAAACACCATCAATTTAACTTTTATAAAATTTCACAGAGAAACTTTTTGGAAGAAGAAGAAACTAAACTTTTAAAGAAAGATTAAGCTCCTACCTTTGATTAGGAAGATGATGGCTATTCTTTTCCCCAATTCCTTTCTCTCAAACCCTTTTTAGAAAACACTCACCTTCTCTCTCTAGTTTTCTCTTTTTTTTCTCTTCTTCTTCTTCTTCTTCTTCTTCTTCTCTCTTCTCTAGTTCTACGATATAATAATATAACGTATAATAATAATATATATATTTAGTATAGGATTTTAACTTACATCGCTTATATTATTTTGAAAATCAAAAGCCATAAGGCTTGTTTGGCTAAACTTAATAAAATAACCCTTTAATCCTTACACCTTGTTTGGTAAACCTAATTAAAACAAATGGATTAAATCCTTATACCTTGTTTGCTAAAACATCATTAGATTAAAGACTTATTATGCAATAAGACATGTTTGGCAAAAAAACTAAATTAAACTCTTTTAATTTATTTTAATAACTCCTTTATAGCAAGGTTATTTGTCACACTTCTATTAAATTAAATAATCAATTTAATCAATTCAAATACTAATCTATTAAATTACTTTAACACATAATTTAATATCACATAACTATAATTTCTTTTATAATTATAATTTTATTCACCTAACTAATATTTTAAATTACAATTTCCCATTTAAAATATTATAATTTATTTAAATCACTATAAGCTCTCTAGCTTACTTATTAAATTAAATTGGTATATAATCTCATAACAATTAATTTTCTTAGCTCCTTAATTATTTATTCAACAAATAATTAACTAAATCCACATCAACTCAAATTGCCATTAAATACTTATATAATTCAATAAATATTTAATATATATAAATATTTAATTATTTAATTATTTATTCAACAAATAATTAACTAAACCACATCAACTCAAATTGAACAATTATTTATTCAACAATAATCATATCCATTAAATACTTATATAAAATAAATAAATAAATATTTAAAATTAATGTTATAATTTAAAATATCTTCCTTAATCTCTTGTCTCATTCATCATCCACGAAAATGAGCCTCCTTCACTTTATCTAGTAGAGTTGTACGGATTGCATCAAAAATAGCATCTCATCAATCTCCATTGAATACTAACTTATGACACCCCAAATCCTGGTACTTAAATTCCACGGGATTTGGTGTTCATCAGACAAATATCATCTATCTATCTACCCATAATAAATGCAAACCATGCAATAGATAGAAATAAAATCTTCCCCTAAGGGTTACAACATCCGAATAATAATACAATTCCAGGTTAAACTAACCTTAAACATCTATGCGGAATCATAAACGAATAAGTCTTAAATAAAATCATTAAATCAAGTCTTAAACAAAATACATCATCATATAAACAATAAGTCTTCATCACTTGCTAACTTTGCCCTTGCCTTTACTAGTGAAAGGTTCATCTGATTCTTTCGTTCTTAATCGCAATGTTATTATTAAGCAAGAGTGAGCACTATTGCCCACAAGTATAATAATGAATTAACGATCCCAAAATTAGGTATACATCACCCATCTTGGGTCGCCACTTACATGGTATGTAATTTAAATACAACTTATTAACATAACTGCTGTATAATACGATATAAACCGTGAGTTTAAATACAAATATCGCTCTACTAGATATTATACAAACTCAAAAGGAGTCCTCATTACAATTATTATCACACTATTTCACGTATTAGTGAGGACTACTAATGCTATCTTCGTGACCATCACTGCTTCCCGACTCGTCCCAAATTATATTCTCATTTCATCAAGAGAATAAAGGAAAGAAAGGGTGAGCTCAACTAGCCCAAGAAGAAATATTATGACTAAGATAATGCGTAATAAATTATCAATAGTCTTCAACAATGTTAAACCGATAAAATACAATAGACAACCAAGTTTAATCAAGAATGAATATGCAATCCATTAAAAGAGTCAAGTAGAAAATAAAGTCTACTATCTTTTAGGTTTTAAAAGGTTTTTCATCATCATATAGCCGAGACTCACTTTTAATAAATATTCCACATCATCGAATCACCCCGCACTACTACCAAGGATATTCTTTAGATCACGACCACAATTATTCATGCACTACGCCAAGAATATTTGTGTATTCATTAATGGTCATGATCATGCCAACAATCGGCCCATCAATGCACTACTACCACCGAGGATTTTTACCACATCATTTGTAACATTACTACCATGATTACAATCAATAGTCTCTCGTCATAATCATACCAAGTCCATCTATGCACTACATGTGCCACGTATGACTTTTTAAAAAATATAAATAAACAGGATGATGATGAATGATATAAGAATTCAATAAAACAAGTTCAAGAATTATTTTATCCAGAATTATTAACGCCCAAATTATCAACATGATACTGCTTTTAGAGTAAAAATTCAAGAATGATCAAGAATATTTTCATGAAAAGATATCGATGAAACGCAAATATCAAGGATATTCCACTAATTTCAGTATATAAGTCAAAGTTTTAACCAACCGGGTATAATAAAGAATGGAATAACAAAAGAAATCCACCATGCATGCGATAGATCATATGCATGTGTTATTCCAATGTAATAATAAATAATCTAAACCAAAGTCGTGAAATTCACACCGACAGTGATGTTCCAATGTAATAATAAAGATGGAACCAGCATCCTGTAAAACACACATGTATAGATATTCCAATGTAATAATAATAAAGATTTTAACCAGTCCTGTAAAACACACGCATGTGATGTTCCAACAGTATAATAAAGATTTTAACCAGTCCTGTAAAACACACGCATGTGATGTTCCAATGTAATAATAATAAAGATTTTAACCAGTCCCGTAAAAACACATGCATGTGATGTTCCAATGTAATAATAAAAGAATGTCACCAAGTATAGGTAAACCACAGATATAAAAGTTATTCCAATGTAATAATAAGTTAATGGAATAACAATAATAACTCTCATTCTTCTTAATAAAAAAGAATAACAATAACACCCTTACATTTGGTAGAGATTGAATATCGCAAAGAAAGTAGTAACAAAATATCTTCTTCTTCTTTCTCTTTATTCTCTCTATACTTTCTCTCTCTATAGCTTGAATGAATTCGTGAAAATAATGAAGCCCTAGCCTCTATTTATAGAAGATTTCTAGCTTAGCACCGCCCAAAAAGAAAAGGCAAGTGGCTCACGATCGATGTGAAAAAAAAGTGGTCGACGACGCTCAGAATGTGAAACGACAAGTGGTTCGACGCACAAATGTGAAACGACAAGTGGTTCGACGTCTGTAAAGGTAATTACTATTAACGGGTAAATACTATCGACGTTAAATAAAGGTAAATACTATTCACGAAGGTAATTACTATCGACGGGTAATTACTATCGACGAAGGTAAATACTATTCACAAGGGTAATTACTATATTCACGAAGGGTAATTACTATATCGACGGTTGGTAATTACTATTCATTTAGGGGTAATTACTATCGACGGTAAGGTAATTACTATCGACGAAGGTAAATTACTATCGACGAAGAGACTCTTAGATGATGACATACGAGCCCCCATAAAATAATCAAACTTACCACAAATCATTTTTTTTTTTTTTTCAACACATATTTAATCTTTCAACAATTATTAATCATTTATAACTTGTCGCCTCAATTATTGATTTAATACTATAACATATTATATGTATGATACCGTGACAATAATCAATCAATAATATAAGAGATATGATGCAAAGAATTATCGTAGTAATAATCGAGCATAATGATGAAGTGACTTCTCACGTAAGATCAATAATCAATACCGCAGCTACTACGCAACTACGCCAGACATCGCATTTTTTTTACCACCGGTAGTTCAACAGCTTTAATTGAATACCTCCGCCGTTATTTTTATAAAATATTTTTGTCGCTTTCAATCCGATAATAATTTCATTGTGGGGTCCACCAATGATTGAGCCATCAGATTTAATATTCCCTAACAAAAAGAATATTCCCCACCAAACGAATATTTTATAACAACTTGCATACTTTGCAAAATTTATAAATATTACCCACAACTATAACATTATATCAAATTTATTCCATAATATTCAAAAATAATATTTATAGAAAAATCATCTTTATTTATAAAAGTCGGGTCTTACAACCTCCCTTCTTATGAAATTTCTCCTCTCTAAATTAGGGTACGACTGGTATGTCAAGAGGTAAGGATACCTTTTGATTTCATTTCGATTCTAACTCCCAAGTCATTTCTCAACATCGTGGTTCCTCCACAAAACTTCGACTTGAGGTATAACCTCGAGCGTAGAATATGTTCCTTCTTATCCAAAATTTGAACAGAACCTCTTCATACGCCAAATCTTCCGCTATTTCGTCCTGCTCTAACTCAATAATATGGTTCGGTCTTTCACATATTTACGTAATATAGATATGTGAAAAACGCGCATGAACACGAGACATATTTCAAGCAGAAAGCGAGTCTATAGGCCACGCTCCTACTACGATCGAGGATTAAAATGGACCGATGAATCGAGGATTAAGTTTTCTCTCTCTTTCAAATCTTGTAACTCCTTTCCATGGAGCAACTTCTAACAACACATGATCTCCTATATCAATTCCACGCCCTTTCGATGAAGATCAAGATAACTCTTTTGTCGATTTTGTGAGGTTTTTATACGCTGTTGATCGCTTTGAATCTTTTCCGTAGTCATACGCATCAACTCCGGCCCCAACAACGCTGCTTCACCCACCTCATCCCAAAGATACCGAGAACGACACTTTCTTCCATACAACGCTCAATGGAGCCATGCCAATACTTGCTTGATAACTGCTGTCAGAGGAAAACTCCACCAATGGTAAGAACTTGTCCCAACTCCCTTGAAATCAAGGACACAGAGTCTTAATAGATCTTCAAGAGTTTGAATAGTCCTCTCCGATCGTCCGTCCGTCTCGAGGATGATATGCCGAAGCTAAATCGTAAGTCTGCGCTCATAGCTTTTTGCAAACTAACCCAAAATCGTGAAGTGAATCTTCGGTCTCGATCGTAAACTACTATGGATACCGCAGATACCATGCAGCCTTTACAATCTCGCTTATGTACATACGAAAGCAAGACGCTCAAGTGTATAAGTTTCTCGACGGTAAGAAATGAGCAGACTTTGGTCAATCTATCAACAATGACCCAAATCGCATCAACGCCTTTGAGAAACCTTAGAAGACCCCAGAACGAAATCCATGGTAATGTGCTCCCACTTCCATTCTCGAATTTCAAGTGGTTGCAATGGACCTTTTGGTACTTGATGCTCCGCTTAACTCGCTGACAAGTTAGACACCTTGAGATAAACAAATATATCTCTCTCTCTCATATATGCTTCCACCAAAATGTATGATTTAATATCATGATACATTTTGGTACTCCTGTGATGGATTGCAAATGGTGTGTCAGCCCCATCATGATATTATACTTTAAATCGTGGTCGTTAGAACACAAAGTCCGGAGTCGACTCAAGTATTCCTTCTTCATCGATTCTTGCTTCCTGATATAGCACCTTCTTGCACTTTCTTCCTCATACGATCACCTCCGTGTCCGTAGCTTGAGCAAATTTTAACTTTATCGATTAAAGTCGGCCTCTACTCAGATACTCGCTATCATCACACGCGCCCCGAGAGTCTTTAACTCTATCTCCATCCTTTGCAAGTCACACAAAATGGGCCTTTATACGACAATATCGCACTCAGATTTCAGATATGATTTTCTACTCAATGCGCCACCACCACGCTCGCTTTTCCAGATGGTATCGATGGTATGATCATAATCTTTCAATAGCTTCAAGCCAACGCCGTTGTCGCATGTCGAGTTCCTTTTTTGAGTGAAGAAATATTTGAGGCTTTTATGATCCGTAAAAGATCTCCACTTTCTCCCCATACAAGTAATGCCTCCAAATTTTAAGTGCAAGATAATAAATACCGCTAACTCTAGATCATGAGTAGGATAATTCTCCTCATATTCTTTGAGTTGTCATGAGGCATAGGCTATAACTTTTCCATGTCAGATAAGAACACATCCCAACCTTTTGCCCAAGCATCATCAGATGACAAATCCTCCGAGCCGATGGTATTGTCGTAACAAAATAAAATAAGTCTCCTCTCGAAGTTCTTGAAAACTCTTCTCACATTCTTCGCCCAACCGAACTTTGTAGATTTTCCGAGTCACCGAAATCATCGAGTAAGCGATTCGAGAAAATCCTTCCACGAATCTCCGATAATAACCAAATAAACCGAGAAAGCTACGATTTCTTCTGGCCATCGATTTAGGTTGTTCCCACTTTTTTGAATAGCTTCAATCTTTGGCATTGGTCAATGATATTCCACGACTTGATACCACGTGCCCAAGGAATGCTACTTCTTCAAGCCGTAACTCGATTTCTTCAACTTGGCATAAAGCTTATATTCACGGTTTTTTGAGTGTCACCTCAAGTGTTGCTTTCATGATCTTCACTACTTTTGAAATAAATAAGGATGTCATCAATAAAGACGACCACAAAGTGATCTAAATATTCCTCAATACTTGCTCATCATATCCATGAAGGCAAAGAGAGCATTAGTCAATCCAAAGGACACGACTAGGAATTCATAATGCCCGCATCGAGTTCTCGAAGCCGCCTTTGAATGTCACGGCTCTAATCTTCAATCGGTGATATCCTAACGAAGATCAATCTTTGAAAAGAATTTGCCTCAAACCGGGTCAAACAGTCATCAATACGCGGCAATGGATACCTATTTTTGATGGTGACATGATTCAACTCCCGATAATCAATACAAAGTCGATACTCCCATCTTTCTTCTTCACGAATAGTAATGAGCACCCCAAGGAGAAGTACTAGGACTAATAAAGCCAATGTCTAACAATTCCTCGCAGCTTGGGTCTTTAACTCCCTCAAGTTCAATAGAGCTATTCGACATGGGGCTTTGGAAATAGGTTTTGTACCGGTTCAAGGTCGATACAAAATTCAATTTCACGCCTGGGGTAGGCCAGAAGTTCTTCTGGGAATACGCCGTGAAAATTTATTAACAATAGAATATCGCTTAAAACGACGATTTTTATTTAAATCAGGATATGAGCTAAGAAAGCTTGACATCCGCTTTTCAATAAACGAATAGCTTTTATGGCTTGAGATGACCGTGATTGATTTTAATGGTTTGGTCGTTTGAATTCGCATAATAGGTTGATTAGGAATATGAAAGCTAACAACCTTACGAAAACAATCAATTTTTGTATGATAAGTAGTTAACCAATCAATCCTTTAAATCACGCCAAATGCAAGTATTTTTAATGAAATAAGATCGACAGTAATGTGAGGGTACCGATTTGAACCAAACAAGACTTATAAAACAAGGGATGTAATGAAGGTTTCTCCCAACTGAGTTTCCACAGATAAGTCAAAGTCTAATTTCTCCTGAGTCAAATTTAATCGATGAGCGCAAGTAGAGAAATAAAAGAATGGGTAGAACCCAGATCAAATAAAGTATAGACTTCATTAGAGTTTATGATAAGCTTACCCGTGATGACCTCATTCGATTCCTTGCTTTTTTGGAGGTCACAACAAACGCCTCCTCAGACTACCACCGGCTTTGAATTTTCCGGACGGCCTTTGGTGCTTCCATCCTAGCTTGAATTTGTCTTCTAGAAACGACAAAATCGAGCTAAGTTGACCTTCTTCCACAATTATAACACGCTTTTGACTAAGCATGACGCGCAGCTTTGATCGATGTGTCCTCTCTCCTCCGCATTTGAAGCATACGATAGGTGGTCTTTCTCCTTCCTTAACAACGGGTGCCGGTGTCGACGCTTTTCCACATCATCATTGATCTCCGCTTTCTTGAAATGTCCATTCTTATTGTTTTGGCCCGACACCACCGGTGGTTACCATATCCGCCCGCTGATTCCTCCACGCTTGTTGTCACCGCTCACGACTACTCTCACCGGTATTATAATTTTGCCGTACCGCTTCTTTTAGTCAGGTTGACTCATTATCGCTGCTCCACTAATCGAGCCCTATTTACAACATCCTAATACAAACACGCTTTATGAGAAATAAGATGTCGACGATTCCTGCTTCAAACCTCTTAAAACATTCGCGCCATTCTCTCTCTCATTATCCACCAAGTGGGACGAAACCGTGATAACTCCGCAAATTTTGCCTCAGATCATGACACTGGCCATATTGTTTTGTTCCAACTTGATAAATTCCACCTCCTTCATGTGGCTAATACTTTCAGAAAGTATTTGTCGCTGAATGCCTCCCGAACTTCTCCCAAGATATCTTCAAGACAAAGAAGTCGAGTACGCTTTTACCGATTCCCACCAAGAATCCGCCTCCGCGCAAGAACATAAAAGGCTAAGTAAGGGGACCTTTTTTCTCTCTGAGCATCCCAAGACATCAAATATCTTGGTAATCTGCTTTATCCATGCTTCCGCCAAGTGTGTTTTTTTTTTCCTCCTTAAAACTCCGGTGGTCCCAGCCCTTGATTGTTTAATGCGACCGCCGAGAGTTTTCCGTGTTTCCACCCCACGCTTTTTGGACAGAGTCGCCTCGCCGCATCATTGCAGATAAATCGCATAAAGCCTCCAACATTTGATCATTCATCATTTGGTCAAGGTTGTTGTTTGTATGAGGATTGTCGCCTTCCTGATGCATTATTATCCTCGATTATCGATATGCAGTGAATCAACGATCGCCATATACCCATCATATTCTCAACATTCTCGATGTCATTTTCGAGACATCGCCACAAAACAAAAGGTTAATCGACATGTAACAAATTATCCCTATCTTCCCACCAACCAATAAAATAAACACATAAACTTAGGTAGGTCATACTAGCGAAGGTATTCCCCTGCCTCCCTCCTAGTACTATTCTCACATCTTAGCCAGTGATCATATCCCTAAGCTCGATATTAACCGCGACGCCCCCAAAATTAGGTATACATCACCCATCTTGGGTCGCCACTTACATGGTATGTAATTTAAATACAACTTATTAACATAACTGCAGTGGTACAATACGACATAAACCGTGAGTTTAAATACAAATATCGCCTACTAGATATTATACAAACTCAAAAAAAAGTCCTCATTACATTATTATCACACTATTTCACGTAATAGTGAGGACTACTAATGCTATCTTCGTGACCATCACTGCTTCCCCGACTCGTCCCAAATATATATTCTCATTTCCTCAGAGAATAAAGGAAAGAAAGGGTGAGCTCAACTAGCCCAAGAAGAAATATTACGACTAAGATAATGCGTAATAAATTATCAATAGTCTTCAACAATGTTAAACCGATAAAATACAATAGACAAACCAAATTTAATCAAGCAATGAATATGCAATCCATTAAAAGAGTCAAGTAGAAAATAAAGTCTACTATCTTTTAGGTTTTAAAAGGTTTTTCATCATCATATAGCCGAGACTCACTTTTAATAAATATTCCACATCATCGAATCACCCCCGCACTACTACCAAGGATATTCTTTAAGATCACGACCACAATTATTCATGCACTACGCCAAGAATATTTGTGTATTCATTAATGGTCATGATCATGCCAACAATCGGCCCATCAATGCACTACTACCAATCGAGGATTTTTACCACATCATTTGTAACATTACTACCCATGATTACACCGAATATCTCTCTCGTCATAATCATACCAAGTCCATCTATGCACTACAAAATGCCACGTATGACTTTTTAAAAATATAAAAAATACGATGATGATGATGACAATGATATAAGAATTCAATAAAACAAGTTCAAGAATTATTTTATCCAGAAATTATTAACGCCCAAATTATCAACATGATATCTGCTTTTGTAGAGTAAAATTCAAGAATGATCAAGTAAGAATATTTCATGAAAAGATATCGATGAAACGCAAATATCAAGGATATTCCACTAATTTCATGGAGTATAGAAGTCAAAGTTTTAACCAACCGGGTATAATAAAGAATGGAATAACAAAAGAAATCACCATGCATGCGATAGATCGCATGCATGTGTTATTCCAATGTAATAATAAATAATCGAAACCAAAGTCGTGAAATTCACAATCGATGATGATGTTCCAATGTAATAATAATAAAGATGGAACCAGATCCTGTAAAACACACGTATAGATATTCCAATGTAATAATAAAGATTTTAACCAGTCCTGTAAAAAAACACATGCATGTGATGTTCCAATGTAATAATAAAGATTTTAACCAGTCCTGTAAAAACACATGCATGATGTTCCAATGTGATGATTCCAATGTAAAATATGTGATGTTCCAATGTAAATAATAAAGATTTTAACCAGTCCTGTAAAACACACATGCATGTGATGTTCCAATGTAATAATAGAAGAATGTCACCAAGTATAGGTAAACCACATACACAAAAGTTATTCCAATGTAATAATAAGCAATGGAATAACAACAATTCTTCTCATGAATAAGAAAGAATAACACCCCTTACATTTGGTAGAGATTGAATATCGCAGTTAGTAGTAAAGAAAAAAAAACTCTTCTTCTTTCTCTCTTTTCTTATTCTATACTTTCTCTCTATAGCTTGAATGAATTCGTGAAAAATAATGAAGCCCTAGCCTCTATTTATAGAAGATTTCTAGCTTAGACCGCCGTGTGAAAAGGCAAGTGGCTCGATTTACGAATCGGTTCGACGCTCGAATGTGAAAAGAAAAGTGGTTCGACGCACAGAATGTGAAACGACAAGTGGTTCGACGTCAGAATGTAATTACTATTAACGGTTCGGTTACTATCGAAACGAAGGTAATTACTATTAACGAAGGTAATTACTATTAACGAAGGTAAATACTATCGACGAAGGTAAATACTATCGACGAAGGTAATTACTATCGACGAAGGTAATTACTATCGACGGTTGGTAATTACTATCGACGGTAAGGTAATTACTATTCACACAGGGTAATTACTATCGACGAAGGTAAATTACTATCGACGAAGGTAATTACTATCGATTTAAGAGACTTTAGATGATGACATACGAGCCCCCATAAAATAATCAAACTTACCACAAATCATTTTTTTTTTTTCAACACATATTTAATCTTTCAACAATTATTAATCATTTATAACTTGTCGCCTCAATTATTGATTTAATACTATAACATATTATATGTATGATACCGTGACAATAATCAATCAATAATATAAGAGATATGATGCAAAGAATTATCAGAAAGTATAATAATCGAGCATATAGATGAAAGTGACTTCTCACGTAAGCATCAATAATCAATACCGCAGCTACTACTACGCAACTACGCCAGACATCGCATTTTTTTACCACCGGTAGTTCAATGCTTTTAATTCAGAATACCTCCTCCCCGTTATTTTTATAAAATATTTTTTGTCGCTTTCAAATCCGACAATAATTTCTTGTAGGGTCCACCAATGATTGAGCCATCAGATTTAATATTCCTAACAAAAAGAATATTCCCCCCACCAAACGTAATATTTTATAACAACTTGCATATACTTTGCAAAATTTATAAATATTACCCACAACTATAACATTATATCAAATTTATTCCATAATATTCAAAAATAATATTTATAGAAAAAAAATCATCTTTATTTATAAAAAAGTAAACATGTTATACTACTCGAATTATTACACATATTCTTATAACAAATATCATTTCACAATTCACGAGACATCTGAGAATATATGAAAGCCATTTTATAAAAAACTAAATGACGTAACTTTAAAATTTGGGAAGAAGGAGATTATCCAGAGTGTAAGGTATAGATTAGAAGACTCAGATGTTTTCTTAAATTCTCCTCTTCCAATCTCTTTCACAATATCTTAATTCTCTTTGACAATTCTCAACTTTCTCTCTGAATATATCTTAGACTTAGTAATAATGAAGGAATAAAGAGAAGACGTCGTAATAAATAAAGCGTTTTATTGAGGGTGATTACCCATCATGGGTTAACTGCCCTCAACCTCTACTAGTGCCATATTTGGCTAGCCTTAAAAGGCTTATTCTCATTTAATTTAATAAAGCTTTTATCATATAGTTTAAATCTTGTCACACCCATTTGCACAATAAATCAAATATCTTATTTAATATAAATAAAATATAATAACTTCTCATAAATTCTCATAGTCATATATTTAATGTTTTCATTAATAAATAATGTCTAATTATTAACTCTCTAATAATTAAATTAATTAAAATAACATCATGCTAAATTAAATATTTCATTTAATTTAATAAGCTCACATAAATACATATTTGAATAATAATTATTCTCTACATTAATTTAATAAATGTAACACATATAATTAAATTAATCTATCACAATTTCATCAATTAATTATTTATTCCAATAATTAAATCATCGAAAAATATTTACTTAATTCAATAAATATTTAAAATAAATTTACAAAATCTCGTTCGTCACTGAACGTCTTGCTCGTATGTACATAAACGAGATTGTAAGATTGCATGGTATGCCAGTATCCATAGTTTCTGATCGAGACCCAAGATTCACTTCACAATTTTGGGTTAGTTTGCAAAAAACTATGGGGACGGATTTACGATTTAGTTTGGCATATCATCCTCAAACGGACGGGCGATCGGAGAGGACTATTCAAACTCTTGAAGATTTATTAGGACTCTGTGTCCTTGACTTCAAAGGAAGTTGGGACAAGTTCTTATCATTGGTGGAGTTTTCCTACAACAACAGTTATCAAGCAAGTATTGGCATGGCTCCATTTGAGGCGTTGTACGGAAGAAAGTGTCATTCTCCAGTATGCTGGGATGAGGTGGGTGAAGCAACGTTGTTGGGACCAGAGTTGGTACGTATGACTACTGAAAAGATTCAAACGATCTGACAATGCATAAAAACCTCACAATATCGACAAAAGAGTTTTGTTGATCTTCATCGGAAGGACGTAGAATTCAATGTTGGAGAACATGTGTTGTTACGTGTTTCTCCATGGAAGGGAGTTACGAGATTTGGAAAGAGAGAAAAGATCAAACCTCGATTTATTAGCCCATTTAAAATCCTCGATCGAGTAGGAACTGCGGCTATAAACTTGTGTTATACCGCCAAGTATGTCTCGTGTTCATAATGTTTGTAAGACCCCACTTTTATGAATAAAGATTAATTTTTCTCAAAATATATTTTTGAATATTATGGTGTGGATTTGATATAATGTTATAGTTGTGGGTATTATTTACAAATTTTGCAAAGTAAGCAAGTGGTTATATAATATTCGATTGGTCGGGGATATTCGTTTTAACGAGGAATATTAAATGCGATGACACAATCATTAGTGGACCCCACAACGAAAAAGTATTGTCGTAGTTAGAAAATGACGAAATTATCTTTTTATAAAAATAACGGCGAAAGTTTTCTGAGTTAAAATTTGAACTACCCGGTGGTAAAAGTACGATGTCTGGCGTGGTTGCATAGTAGCACACGGTATTGATTATTGATGCTTACGTGAGAAGTCACTCGGTTATACTCAATTATTGCTACGATAATTCTTTGCATAATATCTCTCGTATTATTGATTCAATTATTGTCACGATATCATCTGCATAATATTTTATATTATTAAATCAATAATTGAGATGACAAAGTTATTCATATTATTATTTGCAATATTGACAATGTCTAGAAAGTTACATCGAGGAGAGGTTTGGTCACCTAATTGCGCGCGATAAGGAGAAATCCTTATCGAAAAGCCCCTCTTTCTTGGGAATGACTCGGTTGTTAAATATTGTGAGTTATAATATTAATGATGAATAAGTTCGTGTTGATTAAAGATGAAATTGATATTTCCATTGTGTTGGGATTATTAGTGTTAGTGGAAAAATCGACATCTATTTACGATAATAATGGATGTCTGGAGGTTATATTGACCAATCGGGTAATTAATCGGATAAATGAGTAATTAATTGCTATTAATTCACATGCTTATAACTATTTGTTCACATGTATGTACTATTGATTCACATGCATGTACTATTAGGGGAGGTGGTGCAATATTGATAATACTTGCATGACTAAATTAAAAATGGAGGTATAGATGAAGGTATTATCTTGTAATTATTTTTTTTTTTACATGATTATACTATTGATTCACATGATTGTACTATTGATTCACAAGATGTACTATTAGGGGGAGGTGGTGCAAGTTTGATAATACTTGCGGGACTAAAATTAAAATGAAGAAAAGATGAAGGTATTATCTTTAAATATTTTGAGCCCCAAAACGTGCGATTATCGAAACTATATTTTCCTATAAATAGAAGCTCATTCTTCTTTCATTCTCACCAATTCACTAAGACTCACAAGAGCAATTATAGAGAGAAAGCTTTATAGAGAGAAGAAGAGAAGTAGAAGAGAGAAGTCTGCTACTCACTATTCGATATCCGATCTTCTTCTTAGAGGTAAGGGATATTATTTTTTTTTCAATATTCATAGGAATAATATTTTTTTCTTCCATACTACTGTAGTATGTGAGTAATATTATTTCGTCTCTCGTTCTTGATTATACCCTCATTTTGTTAAAGTATTGCTTCTATATTCCGTGAAATTAGTAGAATATCCTTGAAATTTGCGCTTCATCTAGTATCGTTTCACAAGGATATTTTACGCACATTCTTGTTAAATTTTAAGCTTTTTCATGCTTTGAGTCTTTGTCCATGAGTAGTATTCATTTTTACGGTACTATTCACAAAGTACTATTCACTATTACTATTCACAAGTACTATTCACAAAGTACTATTCATCAAATATTACTATTCACAAAAGTACTATTCATTCAAAGTACTATTCACGAAAGTACTATTCACGAAGTACTATTCACGGGTACTATTCACTCACACTCAGGAGTACTATTCACATTCAGGAATTATTCATGACAAAAAAATTGATTTCTTTTTTGTCCAAATCATTTTTGATACAATATTATTCTTGAATTTTACTCCACAAAGCGATATCATGTTGACAATTTGGACATTATTGAATTACGGATAAATTAAATTATAAATCTTTAAAAATTTATCCTTGAACTTGTTTTATTGAATTCTTATATCATTGTCATCATCCTCATGTTTATATTATGTTGAAAAGTCATATGTGGCTTTAAGTGCATAGATGGACTTGGTATGATTATGACCAGGATTATTCGGTATAATCATGACCGTAATGTTACAAATGATGTGGTAAAAGTCCTCATTGGCCGTAGTGCATTGATGGACAGTTGTTGGCATGATCATGACCATTGATGAATACACGAATATCCTTGGCCCGTAGTGCATGGATAATTTGTGTGGTCGTTATACTAAAGAATATCCTTGGCGTAGTGCGAGGGGGATGATTCGATGATGTGGATTATTTATTAAGCTGAGTCTCAGCGATAAAAGTGATGAAAAACTTTTTAAATCATAGAAGATAGTAGATTTTATGCTCTACTTGACTCTTCTAATGGATTGCTTGTTCATTGCAGATTAAACTTGATGTTTATTATATTTTATCGGTTTAACATTGTTGAAGGCTAACGATAATTTATTACGCATTATCTTAGTCATAATATTTCTTCTTGGGCTAGTTGAGCTCACCCTTTTGCTTTCATTGTTCTCTTGAGAAAATGAGAACGTAATTTTGGACTAGTCGGGGAGCGGAGTGATGGTCGGATGATGATAGCATTAGTAGTCCTCATATTATTCTATGAAATAGTGTGATAATAAATGTATTGAGGACTCCATTTGAGTTTGAATATTGTCTAGAAGACAATATTCGTATTAAAACTCTCATTTTATGTTTTGTCGTATATTACACGACGAATTGTATTAAAGTTGTATTTGAATTTTGTACCATGTATTTGGCGACTCAAGATGGGTGATGTATACCTATTTTGAGTTATCTGCGAAATTGATAAGCGATTCGTATCGAAAACCACGTGGAGATAATTGGTGATAATGAAATAGAATAACTCGGATTTATCAAGATTAAATAGGGATCTCCACCAAATGATCAAAGAGTCGAAATTTTCATGTCCACCTTTGTCACGAGAGATGAAAATCATGTTTGACTGTTGTCCAGTTAAATGTCATATCGCCGTGTAAGCTTCAAAATCTTGATGACATAAGAGAATGACCAAAGTACAAGCTTTTGAATCCATGGCTTTATGGACGATGGCGAGAATTGAGAAGACGAATAGATGAAGAGCCCATGTGGAGCGTGGTGACAAACTTCCATGCCCCAAGATCTAAATAGGTCTCCACATACACAATGGAGAAAACAAAATCATGCCCTTGGTACTCGTATGGGGACGTTCTTGATTGAGATCATACCAATCGATGAGCATGCTAGGTGACTTTAATGCAATGATCTATCACAAATGAGAACCTACCAAAAGCTACATTATTTACCAAATGGATTTGGTGACTTTTCCTCAATTAAATGAAGAGGAATTGGATAGCGGTGACCGATTCATAAAGTCGGATATCGTTGAAAGACTATAATTCAAGACTATAATTCAATAACTGGGAGGCAACCTGTGAGAATTTTCTATTTATTTTCTTTACTAGTTTATTTAGTAGATAGAATTAATTTTCTTATTAAGTTCTCTTACCAATCCAAGTGCTATTATAATCCATGTTGTCTCTCTTGATTGTAGGTATTGGAGGTTCAATGGACGTTAAAAGATTATGAAAAGGTTATTCAAGTCAAATTCAAGTGTAGTGCCCAATTTGTTCCATGCTTCTAATCTATTCTCCAAACTTAGCGGACAAGGAGGAGGATTGCTATATTTTCGTGGAAGTCCTCTGCTTTTTTTTTTCTATTTGACCATTGAGACAATGTCTAGTTTAACTTTGGGGGCATTTTAGTGTCGTTATTGCATATAGTTAGTTATTTACATTGTAGTTCATATAGTTACATTTAGTTTTTTCATTCACTTTCTTAAAGCATAAGTATCCCATGTTGACCCTCGATATTGGTAATTGTTTGATTTTAGTTGGATCTAGCTTATTTTTAGATTTCTTGAGTTTACACTGTATGATGCCTTCGAAGAGACTTGTTATGTGTTAAATTTTATTTTATATCAGTTAACATTGTTGTGGAACACACACACACACACACACACACACACACTATATTAGTGATAACAGTCTAAGATTTGATGATTGATTGAGAAGTTATTGATTGGTTTTGATATGATGTATTATCATGTTTATTGATTGATTTCTCTAAGGTAGATTGAATAGACTTGTTTCATCCATTACTACTAGATTAAGTAAGCATGTAGATTAGTTGCATTGCATAGCATTGTTGTTTTGTGTTTTTGTTTGAGGACAAACAAAGGTTTAAGTTTGGGGGTATTTGATAAGTAGGTTTTATACCTACTTATCCGGTATCTATTATTTGAATTAGTTGTTTAATCTCATGTTTCTTAGTTACTCTTCATGCATTTTGTGTTCGTTTTGTAGATTATATGCTTGGGAGTTGAAATCGCAATGAATTGGTATGAAATCGTAAAGAAAAGCAATCCGGACATCATTTGGGCTTTCATATTCATTTCATGTTCTTGGTTTAAAACTTGGATTACATTGTATATCTTCTTCTTAGCTTTCCGGAACATCTTGAATCATTCCAATCGGAGTTCGGATGCAAGAGTTATGTCATTTGTACCAACGGACGTCGAACGTCACTATTTTGGGTGGCCATTTGCATAGTAGTCACTTCCAGCCCAATTTCAACCTTCATCCGTCCGTTATTTCTCAATTCTCAAAGAATCAAAGTTGTAGTGCTCGTCGATATCTTCGATTTAATAGGTGGCAGGCCTCATAACTCTTCCCTGATCAAACATTATAGCCGATTTCCCAAAGGACGTCAGAGCAGAAACTTTTCCTTCAAAACCCCCGCCGGCGTGGGCATACCAGCACAAAATAGGCCCCTAGCCCATCGGGGCGGGCCCTTTACAAGCGTAGACCCCCGCCGGGGTGGGGGTATGCCCAGAAAATATGAATTTTGGTCAAATTTGAGTCCGGGAAGGATTGTTTCGATCCGAATGACTCAAGGACTTCCAAGAGGACTTAAAGACATATGAAGAAACTTATAAAAGGAGGAGAATTACAAGGATTAGAGGAGATTAGACTAGAGAGAGAGCATTACATTAGATTATATTAGAGTAGAATAGGAGAAAACCATAGTTCTTGTTAGATTTGGAGATTGACGCAACTTGGAGACCATTGAAGATTCAAAGTAGGAGCGAGGATGGAGCTTCAAATCTACAGACAATAGATTCTATCTTCTTATCTTCTTCTATATTTGTCTTTTAATGATTATTCAATTGTGGATTCTTAGTTTTAATTCAATAATCATGAACTAATTCTTTGTTTGAGATTACAATGGATCTTATTGTGTAGTTTATTTTAATATGTTTCGCTATCAATTATTATGTTCTATTGTGAGGATTGTCTATTGTGATTTGGACTTAATTGTTTAATTGATTGGCCATCAATTACCGTGATAATCTATATGAACTCGAGAGATGAAGTATTGATTTAGATCTTATCATGATAGCATGTGTTTGTGATTTCTGCATAGATGGAATTCATGATTCGTGTTTAGGATAGAGATATGCCTTTACGCCATATGTAATCTTATAGAGAACTTGTGCTTTAAATCCTTTTTAATTGTAATTCACATAGAGATATAGTGGATTAGTTAATTAGGGTGTCTTGCTTAATTCTATCATCTGTGGATTTAAGTGAGTATGGGTATTATGCATCGAGAGGTGGTTTTATCTGCTTTAGTGTTCTTGATTAACAATTTAAGGTAGAAAATAATTGATGAGAAGTGTGTTAATTTAAATGAAGCAATAAGTGAAGTTGTGATCTTAAATCTCTGTAATCTTAATTTAACTAGTGGTAATTAGAATTAGTTTACTTATAAATTGAAATTCATTCATTTAAATAAGATTGAGTTGGTTACGGGTTAGTACTTGGTGATTTTTATTAAACAATTCCTCGTGGGAACGATACTCTACTTTCACTTTATTACTTGTTGACCACGTATACTTGCGTGTTGTGCGTGATTAGATTTTACCCAACAGCATGCTATTTTACATGCAGCAGAACTTATTCGCATTAGGCCAACATCATATCATAAATTTTCCCCATTACAATTGGTTTTTGGTCATGAATCAGATATTTCACATCTAAGAATATTTGGTTGTGCGGTATATGTTCCAATTTATCCTCCACAACACACAAAGATAGGTCCTCAAAGGAGGCTGGGAATATATATTGGGTTTGAGTCCCCATTAATAATTAAATATCTTGAACCCTTAATAGGTGTTTTATTTACGGCACGATTTACCGACTGTTATTTTGATGATACTATGTTCCCAGCATTATGGGGAGAAATTAAATAGCTCGATAAAGATATTACATGGAATGCATTTTCATTATTGAATTTTGATCCTCGTACAAAACAATGTGAACAAGAAGTTCAAAAGATACTTCGTTTGCAAGATATAGCAAATCAGCTACTAAATGCATTCACTGACTCAAAAGGAGTAACCAAATATCATATACCAGCTGAAAATGCTCCAGCTTGGATTGAAGTCCCAATAGGACAATCCAAAAACATTGTAGCAAATGAGTCTAAGGCACGCCAGAAGCGTGGTAGACCAATCGGTTCGAAAGACAAAAATCCTAGGAAAAGAAAAGAAGTAAATAAACAAGTTGGCATTATTGAGGAGGAAAACATTCATGAGGATATAGACAAAACTAATCATAAAACCCCATAAGAGGTTCAGGTACTTGAAAACAATAAAAATGATGAGATCTCGATAAGTTATGTCTCTACAAAGAAAAGATGGAACCGAAGTGAGATAGTTGTTGACAACAGTTTTTCATATAATATATCGCTTGATATAATTAATGAAAACGAGGATTCTGAGCCTAATTTTGTCGAAGAATGTAGATGTAGAAATGATTGGCCAAAATGGAAAGAAGCAATACATGCAGAATTAAATTTACTTGCAAAACATGAAGTTTTTGGACCTGTAGTCCAAACACCCAAAGAAGTAAAGCCAGTTGGATACAAATAGGTATTTGTGCGAAAAAGAAATGAGAAAAATGAAATTGTAAGATATAAGGCACGACTTGTAATACAAGGATTTCCACAAAGACCTGGCATTGATTACGATGAAACATATTCTCCTGTGGTAGATGCAATTACATTGCAATATCTTATTAGCCTGGCAACTCGTGAAAACCTAGATATGTGTCTAATGGATGTTGTTACAGCCTATTTATATGGGTCAATTGATAATGATGTTTATATGAGAATCCCTAAAGGATTTAAAATGCCTGAATCATATAATTCAAATCCCCGAGAAGTTTATTTAATCAAGTTGTAAAGGTCCCTATAAGGGTTAAAGAAATCAGGACGCATGTGGTACAATCGTCTTAGTGAATATTTATTGAAAGAAGTGTATAATAATAACCCTATATGCCCATGTGTTTTTATAAAGAAGTCGGACTCCGGTTTTGCTATCATTGATGTGTATGTTGATGATTTAAATATTATTGGAACTCATGGAGAGATTCCAAAGACAATGAATTATTTAAAGAAATAATTTGAGATGAAAGATTTAGGAAAAATAAAATTTTGTCTCGGCCTGCAGATCGAGCATTTAGCAGATGGAATTCTCATTCATCAGTCAATTTACATAGAGAAGGTCCTTAAAAGATTTTATATGGATAAAGCTCATCCATTGAGTACCCCAATGGTTGTTATCACTTGATGTGAAAAAGGACCCTTTTAGACCTCGTGAGGATAATGAAGAATTACTTGGTCCTGAAGTACCATACCTCAGTGCAATTGGTGCATTAATGTATCTTGCTAATAATACACGACCTGATATAGCATTCTCTGTGATTTTTTTAGCAAGATATAGCTCTTCTCCTACACGAAGACATTGGAATGGGGTTAAACATATTTTTCGTTACCTACGAGGAACTATGGATATGGACTTATTTTATTCAAATAATGATAATCATAAATTAGTTGGATATGCTGATGCAGGGTATTTATCTGATCCACATAAAGGTCGATCTCAAACAGGTTATCTCTTTATGTGTGGTGATACTGCTATATCATGGAGATCAACAAAGAAAACATTAATTGCCACTTCATCTAATCATGCTGAAATACTTGCAATCCATGAAGCAAGTCGAGAATATGTATGGTTGAGATCAATGACTCAAAATATTCATGAAACATGCGGTTTATCCTCCGGCAAAGGAACTCCAACTAATCTGTATGAAGACAATGTTGCATGTATAGCTCAATTAAAAGGAGGATATGTGACGAACAAGATTTTTTTAATTTAATTTTAAATATTTATTGGATTAAATAAATATTTTCGATGATTTAATTATTAGATTAAATAATTAATTGATGCAAAAGGTGGTAGATTAATTTAATTATATGTATTACATTTATTAAATTAATGTGGAGAATTTTATTATCGAAGTATGTGATTATGTGAACTTATTGTATTAAAAGAAATATTTAATAAGTCTATTGGTATTTTAATTAATTTAATTATTAATTAGAGAGTTAATAATTTGACATTATTTATTTATGAGAAATTATTATATTTTTATTTAAAGTAAATTAAATAAAATATTGGATTTAATTTATAAAGGATTATGACATTATTTTAACTATATGATAAAAAGTTTTATTAAAATAAAGAGCTCTGAACCTAGTTTGCTAGCCAAATGAGGCCTTAGGAGGAGTTGGGGGCAGTTAAACCACGAATGGAATAACTGACCTCAACTCTGCGCTTAAAGGCTCAGTTGAGTTTAACTTACGTATTTTTCATTTTAGTTAATTGAGAGTCAGAGAGATTTCAGAGAGAGTTTGAGAAATCTTTGAGAAAGATTAGAGAATAATTGCATCCTTTTCATCTACGCTTGGGTAATTCTCTTCAACCTAAATGTTTATTTTACGTCTTTAAAACTTTTATGAATATGGCTTTCATTCTTTCTGTGAACCTCTGTAATTGGGATAGAAGTAATGATTATGGGTTGTGTATGTGTTATGACACATCACATCGTATTTGATTATATATTGTACAAACCATATCATCAAATTCATGAAAACATGTCGTATATGATTGCTGCAAAATTATAGAGTTTGGGTTATGGCCATATGGCCTTATACATGATTTTAGTATGTCAAACATAAATGTTTTCGTAAAATTTACACCCTTATTTTATTATGCATGTTGATACGAAGAGACCAAACCTTAAACGAATGGATTCGGTGTTATAACGAATCCGTAGTGTTAATTTTTATGTTTTGTTCAAAATCTTCAAGAACACAAAGAACGATGAAAATTTTGCATGTTTTAATTACATTAGTTATGTGTTTTAACATGTTAAAGTCATGCTAAAAGGTTAAGTAGTGATTATATGTGTATGGGTAAAGTCTAAATTAAATGTAGAAATAAGAAAATTGGTAGAAATTGGCATGTTCTGCGATTTTTATGCGAATCGCCATTTCCATTCTAGTATCTTGTAGCAATGACCGGGCCTGAGCATAAGAGTCGCATGCCAAGAAGACGAGCCACCATGCTACTATTATAGCCATATGCCGTACTGCCAAATGCCATGATAATCGAAATCGATTACATCGATGGTGCATAAATACCACTCTCTGAAAAGTTCGAAAAGCGAAAATTTTGAAGTGTTTAAGTCCATGAATGTGATATTAATCTAATTTAATGAACATAAGAAAATATTAGAAGTATAGTAAGATGTTAAAATAGATTATTATCATATCATTAACATAATTGCATGTGGATTGAATTATTAAATACATAATTAGTTTGTTATTTGTGAAGTGTAAATTATGTGACAATGAATGTGATAAATTGACTAAGTATAGTTATAATCAAAGTTAGACAAAGAAAATGAGCTTATGATGACTAGTTACATTATAATTAACTATAGTTGTGAATGGAAATGATATGTAGGATTTAAATCAAGGAACGAGTTTAATTAACGTATAATCTACGCACGAGGCAAGTTTCCTACCCCTATTTGTTATCATTGTTCAAGTTTATTATTTACCTTGAGTAAATCCTCATTACTATTATTCAAGTTCGAATTGTTATATTAAAGATTTATTATCCTTTCAAAATATGAAACTGCTATACAATATTTGTTCTGTTGTATACTTCTTGAGATTATTATTCAATTTGAATATCATTATTGTTGAACCTTGTTAGACTAGTGAACCTTATTGATTCGACTAATCCATAGTTGATGAACGTTCTAAATTTCAGAACCCTTATTGAATTATCCAAACCAAATTTCCTTTGGTGCGGACTCGAATGTCAAACTGAGATGAACAACCTGCAAAGGGATTTACTTATCGTTAGCGTTAAGATATTAATGCACAATGATGGTACTAAGGGTGATCCCCTAAAATGCAGTAGAAGGTCCATAGTCTTATATAATATTAAAGGTTTCAAGTATAACCCTTGATAACCTAGGACATAGTTCAAGGTCTTATGACCCTCAGAAATCTTTTGATTCTTGTTATTCATTCTTGATTCAAAAGTTGAGCTTTTATTTCAGAAGTTATTATTTCTCTCGCATGTTATTATTCATTGTTATATTGTTATACTTGTGGGCGATCATGCTCACTCTTGCGTATGAATAACATTGCAGTTAAGAATGAAAGAGTAGACGAACCTTCCACTAGTAAAGGCAAGGGCAAGCTTAACAAGTAATGAAGATTGATTATTTATGTGGTTATGTAATGATAATTAGAATTGATGTTGTTTAAGACTTATTGTTTATATTTCTGCAGAGATGTTTAAGGTTAGTTTAACCTGGGATTGTATTATTATTCGGATGTTGTAACCCTTAAGGGGAAGATTTTATTTCTATCTATTGCATGGTTTGCATTTATTATGGGTAGATAGATAGATGATATTTGTACAGTGAACACCAAATCCCGTGGAATCGAAGTACCCGAATTTGGGGGTGTCACGGGATACATCAAAGGAGATAGAACAAAGCACATCTCACCAAAATTCTTTTTCACACATGACCTTGATAAGTGTGGTGACATTGATATTCAACAAATTCGCTCAAAAGATAGTCTAGCAGATTTATTCACCAAAGCATTACCAACTACAACGTTTGAAGGATTGCGTCACAATATTGGAATGCGACAACTAAAGGACTTAAGGATACATTCATGAGGGTGGGGAGCTAATACGCGCTGCACTCTTTTTTCCTTAACAAAGGTTTTTTCCCATTGAGTTTTTTCTGGTAAGGTTTTTAATGAGGCAACTTTCAATGCGTATAGTTATACAATAGACATCCAAGGGGGAGTGCTATAAAATTATGTATGTCTAGATTCATAATATTATGGATGTCTAGATACATGTAACTCCCATGTCCATTTAGTTTTGAAACTCATGACTTTTGAGTTTTGTAACTTACTAGTAGTATTGATGTTCTTATTTTTTATTTACCATTGTAAATTGATTAAGTGATATACAAAATACAAATAGTTTCTCAAATCTTCTTTGTTCTTGATTTTAGTTAGAGTCCTTTTCAGAGGGAATGACCTTTTCAATAAAGGTGTAGTAATGATGTAGGAATTTTTTATTTTTTTATGTTTTTATTTTGAAAAATAATTAATGTGATTTATTGGGCTGAAATTTTTACAAAACAAAATATTATGAGTCACAAGTTTCCAACAAATCTCCACCTTGACGAATAACCTCATCCATTTCGAAGATAAGTCACTTGTCCAATCCGATCTTGGGGGGAATCCTCCAAACTAACATTCAGAGATATTGATCAAGTCCAAGCAATGCTTGAACTTGTCCGCGGTCACAGTCTTTGTCAACATGTCACCGATTTTCGAAGTGTGCACCTTCTCCAATATCACATCCCCAGTAGCTATCAGCTCCCTCACCTTGTGAAACCTTACGCTAATATGCTTGGTCCTTGCGTGATACACTTGATGCTTTGCCAAGTAAATGGCGCTTCACGACTATCACAATACAAATTTGTACTCCACCTTGATCTATGCCCAACTCATTCACAAAACCCTTCAACCACAATGCTTCCTTGCCAAATTTCACCAATGCCATATACTCAGATTCATGAGTAGATAGAGCTACTAGAGATCGAACCATGGATCTCCAACAAATCGGTCCACCGCCAAAAAGTAAACACATACCCCATTGTAGATCTCAAATCATCCAACCTTCCAAAGATAATCCGCATCCACATACCCTACAACCGATATCCGAGCCTCTTGTTTCAAAACATAATCCCATGATTTGTCGTTCCTCTCAAATATCCGAACACCCACTTAACACTTTTCCAAAGGTTTCTCTCTACCGGATTGGCCATGTATTTGCTCATCAGTCTTTGATCGTGATGTGCCAATCGGGTCTTGTACACACCATCATCGCATACATCAAACAACCAATCAAGCTTTTCGATAGGGCACGCTCGACATATCTTGATCTCTTCAAATTATTTTGGACATCGTGTCAGAGATAACTCAAGTGACTCAAACTAACGAAGTCTTCACTTGCTTAGCATTAGCCATACTAAACCTCTCCAACACTTTCTCCACATAATTCTTTTGTGTCAACCACAACTTTCCAGCTGTTCTATCCCTGCGAATCTCCATCCCAAGTATTTTCCTAGCGGCACCCAAGTCCTTCATGTCAAACTCCTTTCCCAACAAGTTCTTCAACTCTGCTTACGCCAATCATACTCTTTGCAAAGAATAAGCATGTCATCCACATACAAGAATGTAAAAAATATAGAACCATCCTCAAGACTTTTCACATAAACACAACAATCATACTCACATCGAGTGAACCCAATCCGGATCATGAAGGAATCGAACTTCTTGTACCATTGTCTTGAGAGACTGCTTTCACCCCATACAAAGACTTCTTCAACTCGCATACCACCATGTGCTCGGGCCTCCTCACGTTGCTTGAACCCCTCAGTCGCTTCCATGAATATCATTTCCTCCAAATCACCATGAAGAAAGGTTGTCTTCACATCCAATTGCTCTAACTCCAGGTCATAGCTAGCCACCAATGCCAAAATAATCCTGATTGAGGTATGTCTCACCACCGGAGAAAACACCTCATCATAGTCAATCCCCTTCCTCTGCGAGTATCCCTTTGCTACCAATCGAGCCTTAAACCGTTCCTTTTCCTTTTCTGATACAGCTTCCTTTTTCTTGTACACCCATTTGCACCCCACTGGTTTCTTTCCCTCAGGCAATTCTGACAATTCCCAAGTTTTGTTTTTCTTCAATGACTCCATCTCCTCCACCATGGCCTCCATCCAACTGTCCCTTTCAGAACTACCAATAGCTTCCTGAAACGTAGACGGATCCCCACTAGTAGTAGATAAAGCATATGCAACCATATCATCAAACCTGTACCTCTCCGGTGGTTTGATAGTGCGTCTGGGTCTCCTTGCGGCTATGCTTTCGTCCCCTGCTCATCATGATTTTCTGTTCCACTCGGTGGTGAATTTCAAAGTCATAACTCTCCAATTCGATTTGAACTTCCTCATTGCATTGTTTGCTTGGTTTCCACCACTCGACCTCGGTTTTCTCGACCTTCTTGTTGTGTCTTAACCATGGAAGCCTCATCAAAAACACATCCCTATCGATCACTACCTTTTCTTTGCTTTGGATCCCAAAGCTTGTACCCTTCACACCTTTCTTATACCCAAGAAAGATACACTGTTTGACTTGGCATCAAGCTTAGATCTCTCATCACCCGGAACGTGTACGTAGGCTGGACATCCAAAATCCTCATACCCGAGTAATCCACTTCTTTGTCCTCCACACCTCTTGTGCCACTTTATTACCCAAAGCAGTACTCGGCGACCTGTTTATGTATGTAAACTGCCATGCTCACTGCTTCTGCCCAGAAATCCTTCGAAAGCCCTGCATTTAGCCTCATGCACCGTGCCCGCTCTGCTATAGTTCTGTTCATTCTTTCTGCCACCCCATTCTGCTGTGGAGTCTTCCTAACAGTCCAGTGACGTTGTATCCCGTGCTCCTCACAAAACTTCACAAATGGCTCGTACTTGTACTCAGTCCCATTATCTGACCCGAGGCACTTAATTTTTCTCCCTGTTTGATTTTCCACTTCAGCTTTCCACACCCTGAATTTTTCGAAGACCTCAGACTTGTGTCGCATGAAGTACACCCAAACCTTTCTCGAAAAGTCATCGATGAAAGTCAAGAAATACAGCGATCCCGCTTTTGAAGCTACTCTCACTGGCCCCCATACATCAGAATGCACATAGTCAAGTTTTCCATTCGTTTTGTTCACCGCACTCTTAAACTGCACCTTACACTCGCTTTTTCCCAAGACACGTAACTTGCGTAAAAATCTAACTGCACGACTTTTATCCCTTTCAATGATTTCTCCTATGTAATTCCAAAGATCCCACGTTCTCCCATATGCCCCAACCGCATATATGCCATAGTGTAGTATCATCAATATCCTCCGCCAGAAGTAGTAAAGAACTCCAACTCCACCTACAATCAGACTCTATCATCCGATAGATGTTTCCATTAACCTTAGAACCCTTCATTATTACCAGAGCACCCTTCGTCACTCTCATGGCTCCACCACCAGTTTTGAATTCACAGCCATTAGAGTCCAGGGTTCCTAATGAAATCAGATTCTTCCTTAAACCTGGGATATGTCTCACCTCAGCCAAAGTTCTCACAACACCATCGAACATCTTTATTTTCACTGTGCCTATTCCAATGACGTTGCACGAAGCATCGTTACCCATTAAAACTGTCCCACAGTTCACCGATTTATAGGTGTCAAACCACTCCCTGGTTAGGTGTCATGTGAAACGAACATGTGAATCCAAAATCCACGAGTCTGTCACGTCCGTGTTTGTAGAAACTGACAACATATCCCCATCATCCGATGATTCCTCCACGACATTTGCCGATTTCAGAGATTTTGCTTCCCTGCTTCCTTCACCCTTATTTGGCTCTAGGAAAAACTGCTGAGACACACATGTTTGCTGCTGGCGTGGTGGAGTAGTATTAGAGTCGAGCAAAGAACTCTTGAAGGATTCATTCTAGTATGATACTTGTGATGGGTATTCAAGTGAAAGGTGGAGATTGTTGGGATATTTCACATGAATCCCACAACGGATAAATTCAAAAGTGTAAATGGGTTAATAAGTATGGTAGAGCCTCAACCTAATAGATTAACCTTTTAGGTAAGGAGGTGGTCCAACATACTTATTGGTCCCGTCTACACAGGTGTGCACTGCTAGGTGATGAATTGATGTGGGATGGATCGTACAATTCCGCTACATGCTTGTTAAGCTTGAAATGAATATTTGACATCTTGAATTAGTAACTTTCCTATGAAATTATTATTCAAATGTTTAATAAAGCTTTCTTTGATATATGAATTTTTATTGTAAGTCTATGCCATTTGAGTTGGACTAGACCATAATTGATAAATGTTCTATGATTCACCATGAAGTTATTTTCGATAGAATTCTTCTAATAAGAACTCTTGTGATAGACTGAGTTAAACAACCTTTTTAAATAGGGGACATGTTTTCGGAGACTATGGTTCCGAATTACAGTATTGTGTTAATATATTTGTGCACAATACATAGGTACAAAGGGTTGATATCCCTGCATACGAAGATGGTCGTCCACAGTCTTTAACTGATAAATGTTAAGGTAGAAGTACTTGTAATCTAGGACATAGTTTAATGATTTTGTGACCCTTGGGTACTTAATTAAATCCTTATAGCAAATCTTTGCATTGGAAATTCTTCATTTCTAAAAACTTTACAGAACTCCTCAGTTGAAGCTTAATTTTATTCAAATGATTTTCCTTTCAGCTAGTAAGCTATTATCAGTTTCCTTATTAATTGTTTTAATTACGAAGTATTACTTGTTGGGCAATTTTATTGCTCATTCTTGCTAAATGAATTTCAATTAAAAATGAAAAGGATGGAGGGTCGTCATCCGACAAGGAAAAAGGAAAAAGGAAAAAGGAAAATTACAGTAGTAATTGTATAGTTAGCTATAACCTTTGTAATATATTAAATAGCAATGACATAGATATTTTTGGATGTGATGTAATATTTTTGGTATCATGATATGTAATGTTAAAGGTTAGACAACCCTGGGATACGTTGATGTAAATATTATATTTTTGGAAAGATCTATTGTAAAAATACTGGTTATCAAATGTGATGAGTAGAATAACAGGTGATATGGTGGATCATGAGTAATAAATCTGAGGGTAAAGATACCCGAATTTGGGGGCCTTAAGAACATTTGATAAAAAAAAAGCGAATGAATCAACTGAATGAAATTTGAATCAATCAAATGAAAAAAGTTGTTTGATAATTGATATGTCTAAAATATCCGAATAACGATTTTTACTAGTTTACTCCTCTAAACTATGTTGAACAAGTATATAATTTTGTCTTGACGTATTTAAAAAAAAACTAAATACAATATTCATTGTACAACAAATAAAATAAATAATTCAAATAAATTATCAAACAAAGTATTGAATAATTCAAACAATTTTAACCCATGTTTCATATAAAATAAGAAATGTAACGAGTCAAACAAACATGTCAACATAACAATAAAATTACATTAATTTCAGTGAGTCACTTTATAGTTCACGAGTAATTTGGTCACATAAATTGTTCATATATTGTACGACTTGAGCATCCCATTGCACTGCATCTTGCTCTCCTTCGTGATTTTCTTCATATTGTTCATAATCTCCATCAATTGTGGTAGCTTGATCATACTGAGCAAATATCTCATCCTCACTCTTGATTTTTTTTTATTTTGAGTTTCACCATATTGTTCCATGCCTAACACAAATAAAAGGATGAATTTAGATATTCTAATCTTAACTACAAACAAATCTACTATAAAGAAATATACACATTGACAAGAAACCTTATATAACCAAGCAATCAAAAAGTCATATGTATATATATAACTAGAGAAGGTGCACCATATCTCCTATCAACCACCAGCAAGATGATAAAAACAAGATAGAAATGGTGCCATGACAAAAGTTATCTTCCAATATGTCAATAATGACAATTGTAGATAATTCCTTTCAACCAAGTCACTTTCAATGCTATCTACCAAGTCCAAATATAAACCCCAACATCGGACATATTAGCAGAATTGGATAACATGTTTTGATGCTGCAAAGATCATGACTCATTGCTTATTCATATCAATACTATGATTGTACTATATCTTTTCAGGTTTTTAGATGTGTAATAACTTTATGCTATTTCATTGTTCATTCTGCTTTCAGATGACACAACTTATTAATGCAGAATTAAATAGTCATACAATATTTACAACTTAATTAAAAAAAATAGCACCTTAATATAATATAGTTTCTTGCTACATATGGGATGATATTTCTCATTTTGAAATTTTATGTAGCATCCCAGGAGATTAAACTTGTTTATGGGGAGGATTTCCATATAGCTACAGTCAATAATTTCTTCTGAAGTGGTGTTAGGACTGTTTTCCTGAATTAGTGGTTTATATCCTTATTATTTTGTCTGATGCGTTGAGTGTTGCCTTGTTCATCTCATATCTCAATGTCCTGTATGCATCATTGACCCATTTCACACATTTTTTATGCCCATATGTCAAAACTGCAGCTTACGTATGTAATTGTGTTTTGCTGCACTCAAGTTAACTCTAAAAAATTTCAGTCCGACTCCATTCTCTTTTAGCTTTCATATAATTTTGTTAGGTAACTATATGTTGGATACACAAACTATGATCTTCCCTCTTCTAGTTCAGATCACTTTCTTATCTCCAATCATACAGGCTTGTGAACATAGACTCTTATATCATATGTAGAACATGAAACTATACATAGATATCAAATACTATATTCCATATAAGCATTACAAATGCTTGTTCAGATGCCATAACTGCATTTGAATTGTACTTATGTCAAGTATTAAGCCATTTTCATGTAAATTTTAAAGCCAACTTCTAATAAAAGGGAAAGCAAAGCAAAGCAAAGCAAATGTGTGGAATTGGGATTCCAAAAAAAAAGGTAATTGAAAGCCTCAAAGAGCTGCTGGGATTACTTACTGCCACTCTCTACAAATTACTATTAAATATTACTAATAATAAAGCAGAGCTTGAAATTTATGACAAATATAATAATCCAGAATTTTGCTCCTTACGTTAAATTAATATGCATGATGATTAATCAAATTCCTAAAAATCTGACAAAAAATTCCTGCAATATGCACCCTTTTCTTTTTTAAGGTGTCGATAAAAAACATCATCGATTTGAGTCCACACAAGGAAGCTTATGAATTTTGACATATATGCTGACTAGTAAAGCAAGGTAGGTAGTTACTTTCGGTTTTGAAAAGTTCTAGTAATTCTCCTTTCATGTTCTACATGAGAAAAAGGGTAGAATTTGAAGAAAAAAAACCTAGCAAAACTATGGGATTGAGTTGAATGATACTCAAATTGAGAGCTCTAAAGAACATCATAAAGGCTTCAGATTACTAACCTGAGGCGAAGTTACTGCGGATGGAGAGAAGAGACGCGGATGAAGACGCCGATGGAGATGTGGACAAAAGCAGCAACGAGAGTAGCGAGGTTATTTGGATAAAACAGATTATTCAGCCCATTCAGCAGAATTTTTTCAAAAGAATCGGTCAGACGCATTCAGCCCAATTTAGATTTCAAAAGTTCTAAACAAACAATCTGAATGGCTGGTTTCATATTCAGAGCCATTCAGCCTTATTCAGACCGTATCAAACATGCCCTTAGTATAGTTTAGTTTTCAAATTCAAAATCCCTTCCCTTAATAGCTTAATTATGTATCATATTGGGATTGTTGATTTTCAGCATTATAGCGTGAATTTTTTTTATGTCGTTGCTCTTTCACTCTTTATATATCTTCTACGGCTTAAGTTTCAGAACCAACAAGTGGAAAAGAAAAATAATGCTTTAAAAGAAATGTTTTCAACAATTTGATTTTACCTTATTATTAATTTTTTGTTGCTGAAAATTCATAGATATTGTAATCATATTCGTTCTTGATTAAAACTTGTAAAAAAACCTAGTGTGGTTTGTGTTTGATCCAGTGGTGGATAACTCTGTACAAAGAAAGCTCTAAAGTTGCAGAGGTGCAAGAGGTTGTAGTGGTGCAAATAGGGCAGTGGTGTCCAACAAGTTCAAAGTTGTTTTGTAAAAAGTTATTTTGTAAGTGATTGAATATTAATTTTAATAAAAAGAGTCTCCAATACCAGTTGGTATTGAATGTGGATTAGACCACATTAGAGGGTAGGGGCTGAACCAAATAAAAATCTTGGTGTATATGCTTTGTTGATTATCTTGTGTGATTTTCTTAATTATGCATAATATCATCGTTCACACACTTCTTAGTTAAACTCAAAGCTATATAAAAAGAAAGTGTTGCATATATATAATTTAAATCTATACACTTGAGCAGACATGTTTTACCTTGTCTGAATAGTTTCACATTTGTCTCTGCATAACAATTTCATATAATTACCTAAAACTACAGGTAGGCCTGGCAAAATATGGTTATGGATTGGTTTTGGTTTTCAAAATATGGTTATGGTTCCATTTAAGAACTAAAACCATATTAACCATTTTTAATATTGGTTATGTGGGTCGGAACCATATGGTTATGGTTAAAAACCATATTAACCATTTTAAGATGTTTTGACTTTTAAACAAATTTATTTTTTTAAGGAGTGGATGTATACATAATCACATAATATTATATTTTTTTGGGGTGGGGGGGGGGGGGGGGGGGGGGGGGTGGGGTGTATACATAATCACATAATATTATATTTTTTGGATGGGGTAGGGGGGTGGGGGGGTGGGGGTGGGGTGGGGGTGGGGGGGGGGGGTGGGGTGTATACATAATCACATAATATTATTTTTTTTGGGGGTGGGGGTGGGGTGGGGTGGGGGTGGGGTGGGGTGGGGTGGGTGGGTGGGTGGGGTGGGGTGGGGTGGGGTGGGGTGTATACATAATCACATAATATTTTTTTTTGGGTGGGGTGGGGTGGGTGGGGGTGGGGGGGTGGGTGGGGTGAGGTGGGTGTGGTGGGTGGGGTGGGGGTGGAGTGGGTGCGTGGCGTGGGGTGGGTGGTTGAGCTTGTTGAATATGTAAATATGGATGGAAAGAACTTTTGATTTGGAATAAAATATGGGTCGAAAAATGGTTAACCGGGTTGGAACTATATTTCTTTTTAAAAATATGGTTCCAAACTTTAACCAACCCAAATAAATAAAAATAGTTAACCAACCCATTTGGTTCCAGTTAATATAGGTTGACCCGACAGTTAACCAACTATATTGATAGATCTAACTATAGATAACATGTCTGGATAGTTTCATTAGCAGAAAATTTTAAAAGTATCATTGTTATTCTGTTAAGTCAACCATTCTCGAGTCGCCAAATACATGGTACATAATTTAAATACAAACTTAATTTATACAATTATTAATTTTTGTCGTAAAAATACGACAAAACGTAAGTTAGAGAGTTTTAATACAAATATTGTCTCGTAGACAATATCCAAACTCAAATGGAAGTCCTCATTACAATTATTATCACACTATTTTATAGTATAGTGAGGACTACTATAGCCACCATCTTGGACCATCACTCCATTCCCCGACTAGTCCCAAATATATTCTCATTTCCTCAAGAGAACAATGAAAAAAAAGGTGAGCTCAACTAGCCCAAAAAGAATATTATGACTAAGATAATGTAGAATAAATTATCCTTAGTCTTCAACAAAGAAAAACCGATAGAATACAATAGACAACAAGTTTAATCAACAATGATAATAAACAAAGCAATCCATTAGAAGAGTCAAGTAGAGCATGATGTCTACTATCTTCTATGATTTAAAAGTTCATCATCAATATTTTATCTCTCAGAATACAACTCAATAATAATAATCCACATCATCGAATTATCCATGCACTACGGGCCAAGGATATTCATTAGTATCACATCCATAATTATCCATGCACTACGGCCCAAGGATATTCGTTATTATCACCAATGGTCATGATCATGCCAAACACTGTCCATCAATGCACTACGGGCCAATGAGGACTTTTACCACATCATTTATAACATTACATGTCATGATTATACCGATACATAATTCCTGGTCATAATCATACCAATCAATAAATCCATCTATGCACTACGGGCCAAAGATGACTTTCATCACAATATAAGCATGAGGATGATGACAATGATATAAGAATTCAATCAAGTGAGATCAAGGATAAATATTAAAGATTTATAATTCAATTTATCCAGAGTTTAAGAATGTCCAAATTGTCAACATGATAACTACTTTTTGGAGTAAAATTCAAGAATAATATTCATGTATCAAAAAAATAATTTGATGTAAAAGAAATCAATTTTATCGTGAATAAGACTACCTGAATGAATAAGACCGTAATAATACCCGTGAATAGATGAATAGTACAATAATGAATAGTAATAGTATGAATAGTAATATGAATGAATAGTACTAAATGAATAGTATTAAAAAAGATTAAAATTTAATAAGAATGTTCAAAAAATATTTCAAAGAAAACGATACTAGATGAAGCACAAAATTTCAAGGATATTCTACTAATTTCAAGGAGTATAGAAGCAATACTTATCAAAATAAGTGTAGATTTAGGAATATGAAATGAAATAATATTACTTACATACTACAGAGTATGGAAGAAAATATTATTTCTTACTAATATTGAACAAAAAAATAATATCCCTTACCTTAAAAGGAGAGTAATTTAATTAATATAATGGATATATTCTTGAAGAAAACTTGCACACTATTTTTACACACTCAAAGTTTCCTTAAACTCAAAAAAAATAATACGCTCAATATTATAAAAGAAGAATTCTTCTCGATTCTAAAAGTGATTTTCATTTCTAAACTAAGCATCCTATTTATAGAGAATGGCAGGATACTATTTAAATTAAAAATCAACGAAAAAAATTAAATCATCAATAATTCATTTAATTCATTTTTCGATTTTATTTTTTTTTACTATTCATTATTATATGCAATAAAATATTCTAATAAAATAAAAAAAATAAATATAAATATAATATATTCTATTTATAATATATATAAAATATAATAAAATTATATATATATATAAAAATATATATATATATAAAAGTTTATATTTATAAAATTTTTATTTTTATATATATATATAATATATAATAACAAAATCGAGATAACTTTCTACTTTCTATTTTTTTTGAAAAATGAGTAAGTGGGGTCCATGTAATAAGCCAAATTTACAACAAATACTTCATAAAAAACCCTTTATTTATATCAAAAAAATCACTTAAATATTTATCACTTCACATCTTCAATAAACACATTTTTAATCTTTCAACATTTATTCATCATTAATATTATAACTCACAATATTAACAACCAGATCATTCCCAAGAAAGAGGGGGCTTTCCGATAAGGACTTCTCCTTATCAGGCGCAAAATTAAATAACCTAACCCCTTTCCTCGACAGAACTTTCTAGACATTGTCAATAATGCAAATAATAATATGAATAATTTGTCGTCTCAATTATTGATTTAATAATATAAAATATTATGCGTATGATAATCGCGACAATAATTGAATCAATAATATGAGATACTATGCAACAACTACTGTGGCAATAATTAAATAAAACTGAGTGACTTCTCACGTAAGCATCAATAATCAAAGATATTGTATAATACCGTGTGCTACTATGCAACCACGCGTGACATAGTACTTTTTTATCACCGGGTATTTCAACAGTTAACAGGTAAAAGTTTTGCCGTTATTTTTATAAAAGGTTATTTCTGTCGCTTTCTATATCCGACAGTAATTCCGTTGTGGGGTCCACCAATGATTGTGTCGTCGTACGAATATTCCCCGATAAAAAGAATATTCCCCGACCAAACGAATATTTTATGACAACTTGCTTACTTTGCAAAATTTGTAAATATTACCCACAACTATAACATTATATCAAATCCACACCTTATTATTCAAAATAATATTTAGAGAAAATTAAATCTTTATTCATAAAAAGTTGGGGTCTTACAACCTCCCCTTCTTATGAAATTTCGTCCTCGAAATTGATGTACGTACCTGGTATGTCGAAGAGGTGAGGATACCTTGTTTTCATTTCAGATTCTAACTCCCAGGTCATTTCCTCAATATCGTGGTTTCTCCATAAAACTTTGACTTGAGGTATAACCTTTGAGCGTAGAATATGTTCCTTCTTATCCAAGATTTTAACAGGTACCTCTTCATACGTTAAATCTTCCGCTATCTCGTCTGGTTCTAATTCAATAATGTGGTTCGGGTCTTCCACATATTTACGTAACATAGATATGTGAAAAACGTTATGAACACGAGACATACTTGGCGGTAAGGCGAGTCTATAGGCCACAGTTCCTACTCGATCGAGGATTTCAAATGGACCAATGAATCGAGGATTGAGCTTTTCTTTCCAAATCTCGTAACTCCTTTCCATGGAGCAACACGTAACAACACATGATCTCCAACATTGAATTCCACGTCCCTTCGATGAAGATCAACATAACTCTTTTGTCGATCTTGTGAGGTTTTTATACGTTGCCGGATCATTTGAATCTTTTTCTGTAGTCATACGTACCAATTCTGGTCCCAACAACGTTGCTTCACCCACCTCGTCCCAGCATACTGGAGAACGACACTTTCGTCCATACAACGCCTCGAATGGAGTCATGCCTATACTTGCTTGATAACTGTTGTTGTAGGAGAATTTCACTAATGGCAAGAACTTGTCCCAACTTCCTTTGAAGTCTAGGACACAAAGTCTTAATAGATCTTCAAGAGTTTGAATAATCCTCTCAACGCTCGTTAAATGGAGGATGATATCGAATCCCGAATGGATGATATAGCTTTACTAAATGACCCAATCGTAAGTAAATCTTGCGTCTCATAAACTATGGATACTTTCCATGCGCAACAATCTCACCCAAAATCGTGAAAGTTTCTCATAATCTTGGGTCTCGGTTAATCGTCAAAATTACTATGATTTTGATCCCCTGTCTGGTGATATACAAAAAAATCATGGAAGAATGGGCTCATTAATAAATGTTTATTTTCCTTTGAGCAAAGAACTTCTTTTATATGGTTTCAAGTGAATAAGTTCGAAAATGAGTAATCATGAATAATGCACGTGTGTATATCATTTTCACATTTATTTAATGTTGAGTTACATTTACATCAAACAGGCTGTTGTTGAGGCCAATATCATCCTTCATCTAGTACACCTTTACGCATAAGGGACAACAAAAGATTGATCAAGGATTTATGAGTCTACACTGATGAGCGGAGAGAACATGAACCATGAGGCTAGTGGTGCGTAAGACAATGAACATCGAGATAAGTAAAGGGTCTAATATGCAACGAGCACACCTGAAGTAGGAGTTGAGGAGTATCTGTTGACTCGATTAGAGGAAATAGCAACATTGAATGAGCTAAGAAAGTCGAGGAGAATGACTAGAGAACCCACGTGGATGGCAATATATCAAGGAAAAAGGGAGCAGGCGAGAGCTAGGAAATGATCAAGGGTCCTCTTTATACATTACCATTCCATCTGTAGGGTGGATATTTATTCTATTTATTAGTTGTCTTTTATCATGAATTACATATATGCTCCATTAAAAATAATATAAAGGATATAATGAATTAAAATCTTATCCCTATCTCTTTGCTCTCTCTCTCTCCCTATTCTTCTCCTCCAAGTTTTTCCATTGAAGCTTGTTTGCAGGCTTCACTGGTGCTTTCATTGAGAGCAGTACCATGGCTGACCCAGATAGAATAGAACATCTATTTGATCAATTTTCCCAAAATTTCATGCAACAATTTAAACAAACCATGTTTGTTGTGTTGCAAGAACAACGAGATACCCAACCAAATAGACCAAATGCAACTCCACCTAATCTAACCCTTAACACCAAATTTCACGAATTCCATCCCAAAACCAAAATTGATTTTCCTAGGTTCAAAAGCAGTGATCCTACAGAATGGCTATACAAAGTCAATAAGTACTTTGAATATTACAAAATTTATGAAGATAACAAGTTATCCATAGTAGCATTACACCTTGATAGGGCTGTCACAAGTTGGTTTCAGTGGCTGGAAACCAATCACCAAATACGATCATGGCATGAATTCACTTTCCAGATGCACATCAGATTTGGGCCCTCCCCATATGAAGACCCAAACACACAACTCTCCAAAATTTATCAAATTGGCTCTGTAGCTGAATATGAAGCCCAATTTCAGAAGATTTCCAACAAAATCCCAGGTCTACCAGAGCCATTTCTCAAAGGATGTTACATTGGAGGTTTAAGGTAGGACATTCAATGTGAGGTAATTAGTGATCAACCTTATAATTTACAACAAGCCATTGGGTTATCTAAATTGTATGAAAGGAAGGTTGGTTTTGGTAGACACACTAATTTCCAACCAAGGATGCACCATAACAGTACTTCCATTTTGGGACCTAGACCCACTCCCGTGCTTAATTCTAAATCAAGTTATAAACAAGCCCTGGTCCCTTATACTCCAACACATTTGGTAGAAAAACCCAATAACCATACTACAATTGTTAATCCCTATCACAAGTTACCTATTAAGAGATTGTCTGCAGCTGAAAGACAATTAAAAATTGAAAAGGGACAGTGTTACAATTGTGAGGAGGCTTGGCATAAGGGTCACAAATGCAAAGGCCAAATGTCCTTGTTGGTTTTAGAAGGTATATTACCTAAAGATTGTGAGGAGTTAGAAAACACACAAACAAAAGTTGAAACTGTAACTAATATTGAAGAAGAGCGAGTACAAGACCCGACTATTGGAACATTGTATGCCCTCATTGGTAACACTAGTATCATGTGTTTACGGTTGCAAGGTTACATTCAAGGGAAGACACTTCAAATTCTCATTGATTGTGGAAGTAGCCATAACTTTATGCAAACAAGAGTTGCAAGGTTTTTGGGGTTAGATATTGTTTCTTCTCAACAATTCTCTGTTATTGTGGGGAATGGTGAAAATCTCATGTGTCTGGGGCAATGTAAACAAGTTCCTTTTACCATACAGGGGCATGGCTTCACAACAGATTTCTATATAATAGACCTTCATGGTCTTAATGCAATTATAGGGGTAGCTTGGCAGGAGACCTTTGGGGAGCTTAAGCTAAACTATAAACAATCATATATCAAGCTCGTACATGAAGATAAAGAGGTGTGTTTGCAAGGCATTCAAGCTAACACAGAACTTGAATCTATCTCTGCCAATCACCTATACCAGATGGTTAAGAGAAAGGAAGTAGGCCAATGTTTCATGCTTCAGTTAATCTCCAACCAGAAATCAACTTTTGAAAATTCCATATCCTTTTATTCTCTACAAGGTCCTAACAACACTGAAAAAAATTCTACTCCCTTCAAGCAATCAGACTCACTAATTCACCCAATTCCAAAGATTAAAGATCTATTGGAGCAATATACAAACCTATTCTCTGAACCTTCACAGCTGCCTCCTATGAGGTTGTTTGACCACCACATTCCTTTGGAACCCAATTCAAAGCCTGTGAATGTAAGGCCATACAGGTACCCACACTATCAAAAAATAGAAATTAAACAGCAAGTCCAGGCGATGTTGGAATTAGGTATCATATAACATAGCACCAGCCTTTACAGCTCACCTATTTTGTTAGTAAAAAAAAGATGGTACTTGGAGACTTTGTGTAGATTATAGAGCATTGAATGCGATTACTCTCAAAGACAGGTTTCCCATACCAACAGTGGATGAACTTCTTGATGAACTACATGGAGCCACATATTATTCAAAAATCGACCTCAGGTCTGGCTATCATCAAATTAGAATGGCGACAAAAGATATTCATAAGGTTGCTTTTAGGACACATTCAAGGCATTATGAATTTTTGGTAATGCCCTATGGGTTATCCAATGCTCCATCAACTTTCCAAGCAACAATGAATACAGTGTTTCGAAGATTCTTAAGAAAATATGTGATTATATTCTTTGATGATATACTAGTGTATAGCAAGGACCACCAGTCTCATGTGCAACATTTAACTCAAGTTTTGGATTATTTGAGATCTCATTCCCTCTTTGCCAAACTCTCAAAGTGTCATTTTGCTGCTACAACCATGGATTACTTGGGGCATGTAATATCAGAACAAGGGGTGAGACCTGATGCTATTCAAGTGGATGCTATGTTAGCATGGTCAAAGCCTGCAAATATTAAATAATTGAGAGGATTCCTAGGATTGACAGGCTATTACAGAAAGTTCGTACAAGGGTATGCTTCTATAGCTGCTCCACTAACTGATTTACTAAAAAATGATGCTTTAAAATGGGATGACACAGCTGAACAAGCCTTCCAGAAACTTAAGACAGCACTCACCCACACCACTGTATTAGCCTTGCCCAATTTTGAGAAATCATTTGTGGTAGAGACTGATGCCTCAAATTTTGCCATTGGGGCCATTTTAAGTCAAGAAAGCCATCCCATAGCTTATTTTAGCAAAAAGTTTTATCCTCGAATGCAACGTTCCTCAACCTACACGAGAGAACTTTTCGCAATTACCTCAAATGCATTTCCAAATGGAGACACTATTTTGCACCCACTTATAATCCAAGTTGGAGAAATCATCCTAATTTTGCATGGAACCAAGGACCCTACCCAAATAATTCTTCAAATCAAAATCAATCAGTCTCTAAATCAATCTTTTCAACCTTACCAAAAAGCCAAATCGTCCGTACCAAAATTCAAATTCAAAGACCTCAATATCCACCGTGTTTTTCTAATGAAAGTGAGAGGAGACTTAACACCTTAGAGAAGAGTGTGGAAACTTTAATAAAATCTCAAAAAAATAAAAACTAAAAGCACTAACCTTATCTTTCTCGCCTAGAGATCCAAATGAGTCAATTGGCCACTACAGTTAGTGAAAGAGAGAAGGGTAAACTTCCTAGTCAACCCGAGACCAATCCAAAATTTCCAGTCCCTCCTCAAAAACCTTATCATGTTAATTCACTTGAAAACAACCAAGTCAATCATGTGAATTCTGTAATCTCTTTAAGGTCTGAAAATTATTTTAACAATCATGTTGGCATTGATAATGAAGAAGAGAAAAAATTAAATGTTGAATCTAACGATCCATCTTCAAAGTCAACCCAACCTGAAAATCCCACAAACTCGAAAGTCAGTAGGCCCATCCACTAAGCATGTTTCAAAACATGATCAAACCACACTTATGAGTCAACTGAAAAAGTCTTTCAACCAAAAGCCCCATTCCTCAAAGACTTATTTCAAACAAGCAAAATTTTAGTTGACAAAAAATTCTAGAAGTGTTCAAACAAGTGAAAATTAACATTCCTCTTCTAGATGCCATTCAACAAGTTCCCTCATATGCTAAATGTCTAAAAGATTTGTGCACACATAAAAAAAACCACTCATGTTCCTAAGAAAGCTTTTCTAACAACCCATGTTAGTTCTATCTTGTCATGTCAAGTCCCTCGTGAAGTATAAGGACCCCGGTCCTCCTACTATTTCATGCATCATAGGTGACACATTAATTGAAAAAAGCTTTGCTTGATTTAGAGCTAGTGTGAACCTGTTACCATTTTTCGTATACCAAACCTTAGCTTAGGGGAGTTGAAAAAGACAAGTGTCACACTCCAACTAGTCGACCGCTTCATTAAAGTGCCAAAAGGAATAGTTGAAGATGTACTTATTAAGGTTGTTGGTGATTTTTGTCTTCCCTGTTGACTTTGTTGTCCTTGAAACCCAAATTGTTGTCAATCCCAAGGGTCAAATTCCTATCATTTTAGGTAGACCATTTCTAGCAACTTCTAATGCGTCAATCAATTGTAGAAATGGACTAATGAAATTAACATTTAGGAACATGACAATTGATTTAAATGTGTTTAATGTGGGAAAGCAACCTAATGAATTTTTTGACCAACCCGTTGAAGTGAACATGATTCAGGAAATGTCTGACAATGAACTTACGAGAGAAGACAAAATTTTTAATTTTTGTCTAAATCATTTTGGTCAAAATTGGGATGAAACAGAATATCTAAATAAGGTTAATGAATTGCTAGAGTCATCAACATCAATGTCTTACTCTAAATGGGAACCCGTGACTAAGCCATTCTTGCAATCTTCAGAACCTCTTGAAAAGAGTCCACTAGAGTTAGAACTCAAACCTCTGCCTGATAATCTTAAATATGCCTATTTAGGTCCCTCCAAAACTCTTCATATATCATTACTTCCGATTTAACAAACACACAGGAGGAAGAGTTATTGACCATCTTGAGATAAATTAAGGAAGCCATAGGATGGAGTATAACCGATATTAAGGGATCACCCAACCATTGTCCAACATAGGATCCACTTAATAGATGATGCTAAACCCGTGAGAGACCCACAAAAGCGCGGTTAAACCCGGTTCTAAAAGAGGTTGTTAAGAAAGAAATTCTTAAGTGTTCTAGATAATGGGATCATTTATCCCATTTCGATAGCTCGTGGGTAAGTCCTGTTCAGGTGGTACCTAAAAAGTCTGGCTTAACTGTGGTTCAAAATGAAGCTAATGAGTTAGTTCCCACTCGTGTCCAATCTGGTTGAGGGTTTGCATAGACTATAGAAAACTCAATGCTTCCACAAGAAAGGATCATTTTCCTTTACCCTTCATAGACCAAATTCTAGAAAGATTAGTCGGTCATGCTTATTATTGTTTCCTCGATGGTTACTTACTCTGCTACTTTCTTTCAAATTCCCATAGCCCCAAAACCAAGAAAAAAGACCACATTCACTTGTCCTTATGGAACCTTTGCATATCGTCGCTCTACCCTTTTGGGCTATGTAGTGCCCCCGCCACCTTTCAAAGATGCATCGTGATGAGCATTTTTTCGACATGGTGGAGAAATTCCTAGAAATTTTCATAGATGATTTTTCCATATTTGGGTCCACATTTCATGAGTGCCTTCACCACCTTGACTTAGTTCTAAGGAGATGTAAGGAAACAAACTTAATCCTAAATTGGGAAAATGTCATTTCATGGTAAAAAAAAAAGGAATTGTTCTTGGTCACATCATATCCGAAAAAAGGAATTGAAGTAGATAAAGCCAAAATCGACCTCATTTCCAATCTTCCACCACCTAGATACCAAAGAAATTCGTTCTTTCCTAGGACATGCAGCTTTTATAGGCGATTCATTAAAGATTTTAAAAAGAAAGATTTTAAGAAGAAAGCAGCAAGACCTCGACCAATCTTCTAGTAAAGATGCAAAATTTGAATTTAATGAAAATGTCTTCAATCCTTTGAACAACTCAAAAAGAGTTAACTTCACTCCTATCATCAAATCACCCGATTGAGACAACCATTTGAGTTAATGTGTGATGCATCCGACTATGCAGCTTGGTGTTGTTTCTAGGCAAAGAATCAACAAGATTCCCCATGTCATATACTATGCTAGTAGGACTTTGAATGATGCACAATTGAACTATTCAACTACTGGAAAAGAACTTCTAGCTGTAGTTTTTGCCCTAGAAAAGTTTCGATCTTATCTTATTGGGTCTAAAATAATTGTTTACACCGACCATCTTGCTTCTCAAACATCTTCTTTCCAAAAAGATTCAAAAGCCCGTTTAATTCGTTGGGTCTTATTGCTCCAAGAATTTGACCTAGAGATACGAGACAAAAAAGGGTCTGAAAACGTGGTAGCTGATCATTTGTCACGTTTAGTAGTGGAGTCCAACTCTGACCTGCCCTTAAATGAATCTTTCCCAGATGAGCAATTTTTCTCCATATCTGCTACACCTTGGTTTGCTGATATTGTGAATTACCTAGTGACTAGTGAGATTCCTTCCCATTGGTCCAAACAAGACCGATCCAAGTTTCTTTCACAAGTCAAACACTTTTATTGGGATGACCCTTATTTGTTCAAATATTGTCCTGATCAAATCATTAGGAGGTGTGTACCCGACCACGAGTTTAGAAGTGTTCTGTCATTTTGTCATGACCAAGCTTGTGGAGGACATTTTGGAGGCAAAAAGACGGCCGCCAAAGTCCTCCAATGTGGTTTCTATTGGCCTAGTCTATTCAAGGATGCCACATCATTTTGTGCCAATTGCAATAGGTGTCAACAATTAGGGAGGATCACTAGGAGGAATATGATGCCAATGCAACCCATTCTGGTCATTGAATTGTTTGATGTGTGGGGAATCGATTTCATGGGCCCATTTCTAAATTCTTTTGGAAATCTGTACATTTTACTTGTGGTGGATTACGTGTCTAAGTGGGTAGAAGCTATACCAACCAAGACCAATGACAACAAGGTTGTTGTCAAATTTTTGAAAGAGAACATTTTCTCTCGCTTTGGTACCCCTAGGGCCATAATCAGTGATCAAGGAAAACATTTTCAAATCAACCTTTTTTTCATCCTTGCTAAAAAAGTATTCCATCACCCACAAGCTTGCAACATCATATCACCCTCAAACAAGTGGTCAGGTAGAAGTCTCAAATAGGCAAATAAAACAAATCTTGGAAAAAATAGTGAGTTCTAATAGAAAAGATTGGTCTCTAAAATTGTTAGATGCATTGTGGGCTTACCGTACTGCCTTTAAGACTAATTTAGGAATGTCACCGTATAGGCTTGTGTTTGGGAAAGCTTGTCACTTACCTGTTGAACTTGAACATCGTGCTTTATGGGCCATAAAACAGTTGAATTTTGATATGTCCACTGGTGGGAGTCATATACAATTGCAATTAGCTGAGTTAGATGAGATTAGGAACGATGCTTATGAAAATGCTAAAATTTACAAGGAAAGAACAAAAGTGTTTCATGATAAATCAATTTTGAGAAAATCATTTTCACCTGGTCAAAAAGTTCTCTTGTATAATTCTAGGCTACATTTATTTCCGCAAATTAAGGCTTCTAGATGGGATGGACCTTTTGTAGTGAAGGTAGTTTACTCTCATGGGGCAGTCGATATTGAAAATCCAAAGAGTGGAGAAATTTTCAAAGTGAATGGTCAACGACTCAAACCCTTTTTAGAAATGCCGACCGAACCGGAGGAGGTGGTATACCTTGTTGACCCACCGATTCAAATGATGACCGGTAATCGCACTTGTATTTGTAAGTTTGTACGTATATTTTTTTTTTGTATAATATTGTCATCCGCTTTCGCCCCATCGTACAAGGTATATATAATTCTTTCATATCTTTGTTCTCTTTTTTCATTTGCATACATCGAGGACAATGCATGATTTAGGTATGGGGGAGTTTGTTTATTATTAGATTTTTTTTTTTTTTTTTTTTTTAGAAAAAAAAAAAAAAAAAAAAAAAAAATTGAAAAAAAAAAATTTGTTTGACTTTTTATGGATTGAATTAATTCTAATAAGTGTTTGTGGAGCAAAACTCACGAGTAAGATTGAAAGATTTAGAACTCTTGAATTTTTGATAAGATACAAAATCTTAGTTCAAAAACACCATCCTGGATTAAAATTGATTTCACAAGCATTTTTGCACTTCACGCTTGCACTAATTCTTAGTTGTGGGGTATAAACCATGATTCGAGTAATTTCAAAAAAAAAAAAAAAAAAAATGAAAAAAAAAAAAAAAAGTTGAAAAAAAAAAAAATAAATAACTCGCTTCAATGTCCATTAAACGAAATAACTGGGTATCCAAGCCTCGAAAGCATCGATATTCACGCCGAAAAGTGTGATGGATAAAAGCAACTTGACTAGTCTAATTTTGTGGCCTTTGTTACTCGAAAGTTAGTAAACCTTAGGGGTGTCTCTACACCTAGTGCCCTAAAAAGCCAATTGGGTTTGGGAGTCATCGTCCAACGCTTACATGGGTAACTCAAAAGCCTAAGAAAATGAGACATCACAAGTCAAGAAGTCAAGAATCAAAATGAAAAAAAAAAAAAAAAAAAAAAAAAAAAAAAAAAAAAAAAAGTTTGCTTGATTTTTTCATGGTAAAAATCCTTACTAGAGTTACATCATATACACATATGCATTTATCATCACATGAAATTGATTTTTTGAAGGATGGTGTCTAAAATGAAGATTAAGTATTTTTGATAAAGTGAAAAAGTGTGATTTTGAATTTAATCTTGCTTATGTATAATGTCCATGGATATTTAGAAGTTTTCTTTCAATTTCATAATTTGTTGAACCCAAAAATATTTTTTTTATTTTGTTTTGTATGAGCAAATAAAGAATTTATATCTAACCTTTAAAGATGAAAAAAGGACTTAGATTATATATAGATGGAACCTTTGTTATAGCTTTAAAACATTATTTAATGTTAAAATAGCTTAAAATGCTGGAATAAATTTTTTTTTTTTTTTTCTTCATCATCATTCCCTAATCGCAACCTTTACTTTTATTCTTCTTTATACTAAAATCATATTTATTATATGATTTGTATAATCCGGAGTAAACGTATTAAAAGCTTAAGTCTCAATACTTAATATCTTTTCTATCGATGATTCACTTATTTCAAATCATATTTATTCTCATTTCGTAATAATAAACATTCTTTATCCATTCAACATTTCAAACTATACATAATCGCCAATTATATTTTACAAAACTATCAATCATAGATTTATACCATTTCTAATTCAAGGAAATGTATTCATTTTGCACATCGTACAATCTTCATCATCCGTATAGCAAGTAATATCGCTTAACATCATTAACCTGCAAAAAGTTTGTGTTTGCAAGATTGAGCTCGACAGCCCAGCAAATTTAACAGTCTATCATGTTTCACATAGCACACAATTTTATATGCACTATATTTCCTTTATTATGCATATCCACATGCAACATATATTCTTTACTATGCATATCCTACATGCATCAATAATTCCTTACAAAACATACATTCATGCATTATACATTTTTAATTTATCGAGTTACATCATACAACATGTGCTATCACATATCACATATAAATTGAAGTTCCATAACCCAATTAACTTAGTCATATTTTGACTTTAATAATTCATAAAGCATGGTATGTAACTCACCACGTAATCACATTTAATCCACAAACATAATAGAACCAAAAATTTGTCTCGATCAATGACCATTTGATACAAACTTTAGTTTAACTTCACTTCACTAATCCTACATGCTTATGTTCATATGTATGAATACATTAGTCACACATTCATATCCCATAACATGTATAGCTAATAAACATTCACATAAACTATATCAATATCTCTGTGTTTTTGAAAAACTTTCTTATTTCTTTAGAAATTTCAGAGTTTTGGCTTAATATAGCCATCAAAACTTTTAACACATTTTAAAATGACATTACATTTTTATAGTTTATAAAACTTTTATAATGCATTTACTGGACTTTTACACATATATATATGTAGTCTTATAGTCCTATAGTGCATCTATGTCATCCCTCGTGTATTTATAGCTTAACTCTGATTTTGTGAGTAATTTAAACTTCATTTTGCATGTATACTAATTTTTCATGCTTAACGTATTCATATAACATTATTTTCCCCATCTTATATACATATAAGGTATATATATGCTTTTGCATATATGCCTTTCTTATAATGTCAAACCTTGCCTCATTTACTTGGCTTGTAGGTAGACATATGTTATTTGTATGTCTTATACCTACACATAGCTTATTTATGTCAAGCGTTGAGTTTTCAACTCTGTTTACACAATTCTCGTTTTGTATTTCGAAAACCATTTAGTTTCAAGTATAATTTTAAAAATAGCTTTGCACACAGTCCACGTATTCCCACTATACGGATGTATTATACGTATATATGTAAACTTATGTTTACTTATCGCTTTTATAGCTTTTAGAATGATCCGAATGGATATACGCGTCATATGGTTGCTAGAGTGCGTTTTATATCTGTCTTGGTGCATCAGGACATACTTAACTTCCTTTCACGACTTCTAATAATTATATCCACATACATGAATGTATTAGCCACATATCCTTCACATATAACTTATTTAGTTATATATTAATTTCCACATTAATCACATCTTCAGCCTTTATTCTAGTTTTTGAAAATTTCTTGTATTCTTTTCAAAAACCTTTATTCTTTTACGCACGATAATCATTTATCGCCTCAATAGATTTTGACATGATTTTAGTTCATGAATACCTCACAATTTTAATTTACAACCCACTTGCAGCTTAATACACGAGTATTCCATACATTTTATACACAACTTAGTTATTCAAGGTGAATTCGTAGCTCATGTTGTACTTTGAGTGTAATGATGACTTGTATGGGTAGTTTATAGCTATCGTAATAATTTATAGTTTCATTTCCGGGCACTAATGCGTTAGAAACCATCGCGTTTCTTTAGAATGCCAAAACAGTCCCTTCAAACATTTACAACCCTTTGGCTTAGACGTCCCTCTCTAATAACTTTTACCTTTTTAAAGCACCACTTTAATCATATTGAATTGTAATTTCTTTATAACTCATGTACTTGTTTCTTTAAGAATTTAGAAACTAACTTTATGAGTACATTATCGAACTAAACCACGAAGCCACAACTGGCCCAAACCAGCTGCTTCCCACTTTTGTTGTTGTTACTCGCTGCTGCCGCTGGGCAGCAGCTCCTCCCCTTGTTCCGAGTTTTGATAAATTTTATTCTTCACATTCTTGATCCATTTATGTTGAATTTTGGAGATAATATAGGTGTTACACTCACCTATGATAGAAAGATACTAGTTAATCAATTAGAGCAATTTAACCTTATCGACTGAGAGCTCAAAAGAGCCCCCTCCCCAAGCGCTGCCCAGCACCGTTCTGCTGCTACCTGCTACTGCTGCAGTGTAGCAGTTCTCTCCTCGCCATAGCTACTTTGAGAAATTTTAATTCCTAGCTACCAACTAGGATCACGTCCATTTTTACATATGATAGACATGACATATAGGACTATTTTTAAAAATACAAACCACCCATTTTGGGTCTTTTAGCCAGCCCATAACAGACCTCGAAAATGCCCCTCCATAATAGTTTTTAACTTTTTCGCAGTTTTACCCTCTCTCGCTAAAACAGTCATAAGCTTTTCATTTCAAAACATTTTTGAGCGATTCTTCAGCCCACGCGAAGCTAAATTCCGGGACTACAACTTTTATTCTTTGACCTTTTCCAAATTCTAAACACAGAATTCCAGAAAATTCGTTCAAGGTGACTGCCCCGAGTTGGTTAGACAGTTTTGACGCGACTACTTTGAACGGTCATAACTCTTTGCTCCGAAGTCGGAATTAGTCCGTTCTGGAGTCTATGGAAAGCTTATTCAGTGTACTATACTTCTCCAAAAGCCCAGAAGTTTCTGAACAATCTAGCTATCCCCGAATTTTTCTATTAGGGTCAGCAATCCACTAACTTTTCGGATTTTGTTTCTTCATGCCTCCTAACGGTTAGCGTAACTTTTGATATACAAGTTCAAATGACTTGAAATTTGTTCCTACTTCGAGACCATGTTATAAGGTACCTTTTTCATCCAAGTTTGGTCTCTAACAACATTATTAAGACACCTAATTAAAAGCTCAAAACTCAGTGTTCGTACCCTTTTTAAGGAAATTTCATTTGATTTAATTTCATTCCATTGCTTTTCAAACTAATTTGGTTCCTCTGATTAGCTTAGTAAACCTCACACTACATATTCAAATGTCTTTTAGTTCCAAGTCTTGGGTACTTATTCGTTATTAAGCTTGGAAATCTTGTTTGGGTATTTCATCAAACATCTAGCATGCAAGCTTTAAAAAGTCAGATTTGATCACACAAGAAAAGAAGGTAACAAAAACTAATCACTTATCAAACTATTATTCTCTCTCAATACACTAGAGATATTATTTTCCTCCATTGTTAACCTCAGGATCGCCGACATCGACTCTCACGCCGAGTTATCCCCTCGACTGGCCAAGCCGCTGCTTTTGGTGTCGACTTGTTGAATCAGCAGATATCGACGCGCCTTTACGTGATTGGGACGTGAGGAAAGATCTCGCGCTAATATCGGGCGCTAGAAGGAGGGCCGAAGTTCTTCTAGTGTCTCGAGTATTTTCAATCACTAACCGTTTTGTTTCACGCCGAATCCATGGGAAAGAGTAGAACGCCTACACTCAAGGGGATCTTACCGATGGTCGTCAAGTGAATCCGCACCGCAAAGTATCCGCCAAAGATCGCTTGGGACCCGCAGTAAGTGCTCATGCTAGCACAGCCTTCCAAACGCCCATCGAGGATTCTCGCCCAAGGCCGCGAGTAACGCGTTTAAAAGTCTAGTTTTCACTACGGAGAAAGGATCCGGTCATGGTCAGAAACGGGTAGAAGGCACCTCGCCTAGAACTCGATACCGAGATGATCATGATGATAAGGCCTCCAAGCTAGCTAAGATGGCAGACGAAACAGATAGGGCCATGGAGGTACTTTTGAAGCAACGACAGGATATAGCCGAAAGCGATGTGTCTCGATGGCAGAGTTTAGGGACGAAGCGCCCAGCTATGTTCAATCCAAGAACGCGGGCATCGAGAGGGAAGGAACCCGCCCATTCGGGTCGTGAATCTCTCGGGCCAACCTCGAGATCGAAGAAGATCAAGAAGCCCTACTCCTCAAAGATCAAGAGGGTACACACCACCGCTTTCTAAGGAGCAGGTCAAGCAAAACAAAGAGGTCGATCCAGGAGAGTACACTCCGAGAATACAAAGAAGGCGCCATTTTGCACATTCTCACCATAGCGCACGAGTTCAAAACGGCAGATCCAGAGGTCACACTCCCGAGAGTCCATCGAGGGTACACCACCCCGTGGACGCCATCATCATCGAAAAGTCCCTCAAAGTTGGGGGTTCCATGGCAAAAGCCTCGATCTACTCGTAAGAGGAAAGAGTCACCGGAGAAAGAAGCATCATCTCAACCGTAAGGAGTGGAGTATCCGTTAAAGAATTAAAAAAACTTCGAAGCAACTTCACCAAGTCCAACAAACAAAAGATATACTTCGAAAGAAGGCATCTCCTTTTTCCGCGAGATTCTTAAAGAAAAAAGTCGACCCCACCAAGAAGTTGCCCCATATAGAAAGTTACGATGGATCCGGGGATCCCTATGACCACAACCAAAGCGCTCAATCGATCGATGGATTATTACGACTTTAGCGATGCCGCTAAGTGTCATACCTTTTGTCACAACACCCGAAAAGGATGCCGTAGCAAGGGATGGGGACTTTGCCTTCGATTCAATATCATCTCAAGGCGCATATGCAAGAAGTTCCATGCTCGCTTTGGAGCAACAAAAGGAGGGAAAACCAACCGCCTCATCGCTCAAGTTCGACAATATTCGAATGAGTCTTTGGGCCAATATGTAAAACGATTCCGTGAAGCAATTTACCAAGTGATGACTTCAATGATCTACAAGCCGCTGGACTATTTCGTAATGGGTTAGATCTGGTCAAATCGTAAAAGTTGGTGAAGAAGTTGATGTTTCACCACCAAGAGTCTCTCACCAAGCCTTCGACAAAGCGTAAGGCTATATCGTGGTAGAGGAGGCCATGAATAGTCTCAAACGCCCTTCTTCGACGGCTTAAGGAGACAGACGGACATGAATGAAGGGGACCGTAAGAAGAATGAAGGAAATAAAGACCGCTATGATGGTGGGTCAAAGAAGTACAAATAACAACCGGAGATGTGGGGGAGGTCGTCATCCGCCTCCCCGCCCAGAGAGTTAATAGGACGACACTCGCACTCAATACCGATAGGTCGCCATCCTAGACCAAATCAAAATCAACCTATCTTCGAACCACCTCGAGATAACATTAAGCCCGGAAAAGGTAATTCTCAGAATATTGTGACTATCATCAAGCTTCGTCACGATATATACAAACGATCGTGCTAGTCTCAAGGACTTCATCGAGGAAGGTTCAAGGTGGGGCCTTAGTTCAAGATGTGGTCGCCAAACGACTCAACAAGTTCAACAGAGGATAGAGAGCCTGCTCAGCAAATTTCAACCAACTTCAGCAGAAGCATCGCTGCCCCGGACAAATTTCGCAAGGCATGTGGTAGATGTCATCACCGGGGGCACTTCTGGCAAGCTTGTTGGAAAGAAGCGCCCGGTTACTTGGATTCGGGCCATGTTAAGTGGCGGGTACCTCCCAAGACCGATAGACCTTATCCGCACGGTAATCTCCTTTATCGACGAGGATTACCTTTCTAAACCATCGAACCGCATGAGGGATCATTGGTGCCGATCGCATAAGTGGGTTCGGTGGATATGAAAAGAATGATGATGGACAACGGGTCTTCTGTGATATTCTATATGCCCACGCTTATCGTGAGGATGCATCCGGATGGGCGCGAAGATGGAGATAGGACAGAGGCTCCTTTCAGACGGCTTTTAAAGAACGATCCAAATAAGGTGGTCGGAACTATTGAACTACCGGCCATCTTCTAACTACCCCCCAACAGTAGAAATAATTTGCAAATTTTATGTCAGGTATGTAGATTCTCGCTTATAATGCCATTTTGGGAGGCCTACTTTAATCGCTTTACAAGTCAGAACCTCAATCCTCATTTCAAAATCAAATTTCCTACTACTACGGAGTCAGGAGGGTGAAAGGAGATCTGATCCGCCGTAAGATGTTATAGAAATGTCAGTGATCACTTCGAGTGGGGGTATCAAGCAGTAAAAGCACTACGGCGATAGAGATCGAACCTTTCACCGAGAGCGCTTCAGAGCTTATTAGTCATGCCACCGGGAAAAAGAAGAGATCGAGCTCATTCCCGCAAGAAAGACAAGACAAGAAAATAGGTTCGGTTCCGCCGAACCTCTCCTGATTTAACCTCATGGAACTCCTACGCTGCTATGTCGATATCTTTACGGGGAACCTCAAGATATGCCGGGGGTGAGCAGGAAGATTGCCGAGCACCGATTGAAGTGGACCCACAAAGAAGCCGCCTTAAGAGAAGAGGAGGATTTTTGCACCCGAAGCGCCAACGATCATCGATGAAGAGATCGCAAAGTCATTAGTCAGTCACGACTTCATCTTTGAGATCGACTACCCGCAGTGGATGGCAAATGTGGTGTCGGTCCGTAAGCGTAATGGGAAATGGCGAAGTCCGCATCGACTATACAGATCCGAATAAAGCTTGTCCTAAGGATTTCTACCACGCCCCCCCATCGACCAAATTTCATCGATGCGACTTCGGGTATGCTTTATTAAGTTTCATGGATGCATTCTCCGGTATCATCAAATTTCCATGTGTAAGGAGGATATACCAAGACGGCGCTCATTACGCATCGCTCTAAGATATGCCTACAAGAAAATGACCTTCGCCTAATCAATGCCGGGGCCACATACCGTAGGATGATGAACTACGCCTTCGTAAATCAATCAAGCAAGAATATGGAGGTGTACGTGACGATATGATTGTCAAAAGCATGCAGTGCGTAAACATTTAGATGATTTAGAAGAATGCTTTCGCATAATTCATCATCACAACTTGAGACCTAATCCTACTAAGTGCACCTTCTGGATTAGGGGCTAAAAGTTTCGGGGTTATCTTGTCACCAAAGAGGAATCAAGCCAACCAGAAAGATTCAAGCAATTTCGAATACGAAGACTCTCACCATTTAAAGATGTTCAACGTCCCGACCGGAAGGATTGCAGCCTTTGAGGAGGTTCATGTCCAAGCTCAAGCAGAAAAGGTGTTTGCCATTTTTTCGATACGCTGAAAGGGTCAAGAATGCAAAGACGCTCCAATGGACTTCTTGAATGTGAAGACGCCTTTCGAGCATCAAGTCCCTATTTATCTTCTACTTTGACTTTGTTGGAAGCCCGCCTCCCGCCGAGCCTCTCTATATTTGTACTTGGCGCAGCCTAGTTCGTCATGGCGTAGGAGCAGCGCTTTTGGTGCGAGAAGTCAGGGGTAAGCAAAGACCCGCTTTACTACGTGTAAGCCATGTCCTTCGGATGTCAAAAACAAGGTACCCAAATATTGAAAAGTTTGCTTTTGCTTTAATAATTGCTAGTCGAAAGCTTAGGCAATACTTCCAGGGTAGGTTGTTAGTAGTATACACAGATCAGCCTTTGAAGAAAATTATGGGCAAACCTGAGGTTTCGGGGAGATTAGCTGCATGGACTATGGAGTTGTCCCAATTTTTTATTGAATATCATCCCCGAACTGCCATCAAGGGACAGGCCTTGCTGATTTTGTGGTCGAGTGTTCATTTTCAAGCGATGAAGCCGGGATGTGTGGCGTTCGAGGGTCTCGATGAGCAGCAGCAGCTTCTTCAAAGGCGCAGAGCTCGTGGACGCTGTATGCAGATGGGTCTTCTACTTTGGACATCAGTGGAGCAGGGATCATTTTGACAAGTCCGGAGGGATTCAAAGTGCAACAGCCATCGATTTGAATTTCGTGAGCAACGAACAACGGTTTAAGATATGAGGCGGCGTATTTGTGGTTACGATCGGCTAAAGAGTCTTGGTGCGAGAATAGTCATCTTCAAAGATTCTCGCTAGTCGTTAAGCAAGCCTCTGGGAGTACGAAGCTCGAGGTCCAAGGATGGTCAAATACCGCGTAATTGAAAGATCGGCTTCAATATTTCCAATCGTATGAATTTCAGGGAGTAGAGCGTAGTAATAATTCCATTGCCGATGCACTCTCAAAGTTAGCCACTACGAATGTTAACATTTTTGATGGGTCCGCTTATTTAGAAATTTTGCAAACATCCTAGTGTTCATCATGAATCCAGATGTGCATCGATCGCACTAATCACCGGTTCGACTCCATATCCGGAGTATCCGGCAGATGGCGCCCTTCCTTCTGATCGATGTCACCAAGAAAATCAAATATAAAAGTGCTAACTTCGCTTTGATAGATGGAGATCTTTTTCAAGGGCCTTCGCTCCATCATTGAAATGTTTGACTCCATCCGAAGCTGAATATGCTCTCCGAGAAGTTCACGAAGGCATCTGTGGCGACCATATGGCTGCTAAGTCATTAGCCTACAAAGTACTTCGTCAGGGGTACTACTGGCCTACCATCTTCAAGGAAGCAACGGAGTATGTCAAGAAGTGTGAGAAGTGTCAACTCAACAGTCCGATCCCACATCAGCCACCAGAAGAGCTATACTCGATCTTATCTCCTATACCCTTTGCTGTCTGGGGGTTGATATACTGGGTCCATTACCAAAAGCTAAAGGTCGTGTCATTTTGTTATAGTCGCCATCGATTATATGACCAAAATGGGTAGAAGCAAAGCCACTTAGGTTAATAACGGAACAGAATGCTTGAAGTTCATTAAGAAGTCAGTAGTGTTTTCGCTTTCAAATTCCTAAGGTGGTGATATCGACAAACTGACGCCAACAGGGATCAAAATTTGAAGCATTTTTGAAAGAGTCGGGAGTTCAAAGACAGAAAGACTTCAAGAGCTCATCCTCAATCAAATCGGACAAGTCGAAGTGACCAATGTAACGTCATTGAATGGGATCAAGCGTAGATCGGATGAAGCTAAGGGAAGATGGCCGTAAGAGCTACTTAATGTGTTATGGGCTTATCGACTACTCCGAGGACTACAACGGGATTCACCTTTCAGATCGGCCTATGGTAATCGATGCCTTAGTCCCAGCTGAAATTGATCTCCAAGTCTTCTGGTCACCAATTCAAAGAGATCTACAACGAAGAAGGGCTCAAGGTCAATCTTGATTTGCTTAGAAGAAGTCGAGAAACAACTTTGATCAAGCTTAGCGCACTTTATCAACGAAGAGTGGCTAAGCATTACAATAAGGGGGTAAAGCTTCGCAGATTTGAAGTGGAGATTTTGTTCTCGTGAGAAGTCAAGCATCTACACCTCGTAATTTGGGAAAGCTCGATGCCGAATCGGAAGGACCGTATGAAGTCATCGAAGTACCAAGCCGGAACTTATCGGCCGAGGGCATTAGATGGATCGTAAATTAAAATACTTGGCATGCGGCAGACTTCAAATACTTTCAAGAGATACAAGTCGTCAACACCGGAAGTCTCAGAATGTTTAAGTCCTCATCAATAAAAGTTCCTTTTTTCTCAACAAGTTTTGTCTTCGTCGTTGCTCACTTCATCATGGTGTAAGGAGGTTCGGTGGACTCACCGACCATTCGATGGTAGCCTTTATCGGCGTGTGGTCCTTATGAGTTTGTCGTGCCCTTCGTGGTAGGCAAACGCCATCGGTGTAAGGAGGTTCGTGTGGACTCACCGACCATTCGATGGTAGCCTTTTATCGGTGTGTGTCCTTATGAGTTTGTCGTGCCCTTCGTGGTAGGCAAACGCCATCGGTGTAAGGAGGTTCGTGGACTTCACCGACCATTCGATGGTAGCCTTTTATCATCGTGATCCTCATGGGTTTGTCGTGCCCTTCTTCGTAGGCAAATGCCATCCTTTAGACGCTGTCGCCCTTCGTGGTAGGCAATCGTCATCCTTAGACTTTGTCAGCCCTTCGTGGTAGGCAAATGTCAAGACGTTGTCATTCTTTCGGCAAATTTCATTGTCAGCCCTTCGTGGTAAACAAATGTCATCTTATGGTTTTGTTAGGCCTTTCGGGGTAAAACAAATTCTCCTATGAAGCATATCTATCTCAAGACACTTCTAAGAATTTAATAAGTATTCCTTTACTTTATTACCTAAATTTTTCTAAGTGTTGAGTTCGATCGCCTCATTACTTAACTTCATCTTATCTCGTTATATAACTTGTTTAGTTATTTATTAACAGCTTTAAGTTAAGAGTTCATACATTTTTTAAGATACTATCGATATAAATATAAAAATTAATAAATAAAGGAGTAATAAGGAAAAAAGACCGATATTTCATTAATATATTGTCAATTACAAGAAGGATAAAAGACAAAGTTTTTTTTACAAACATCCTATAAGCTAAAAAAAGAAAAATAGATATCCATCTTCAGTCAGCCGCTTCATCTTCGCATTTAATCGAGAATGGTAGGATCAACTTTCGATCACGATAAGTTTTGCCTTTATCTTTCTTCTTCTACAATCATAATACCCATCGAAAAACATCCGAACTACCTTCTCATTCAAATTTTTCGACTTTCGGATATTCGCCTTAATTTGCTTCACGAAGCTCTTCTATCAAGGGGGACCTAAAGCCCTCCAAGGCTTCCAACTTACCCTCAAGCTCGAGACGATGTTCAAATTTCTCTCTCTTTGTCATCACGAGCTTGCTCCTCAAGATTGTCAACTTGACGCTAAGCTTTGATCACATATACAAAGTTCTTCATTTCGAGCCTCGTAGCATGGTTCTCGTGTCAAGATCGACGCTCGTGACACCATCTCCCCGTTGGCTCGCCTTCGCCTTTCTTCAGCTCTCTCTTCAGATCTTCAACTCCTCCATTTTTCGAAAGTTAAATCTCTTTGAGGTTTTCATTGTTGAAGAGAGCAAGCATCGCCGAGATCACCTCTTTCTTTAGTCAAAGTCGACTTCGAATGATGTTCTCTCGACGAGTCAGCATCCTCTTCTTGCTTCACTCTTTTTGGTAACGTGGAAGAAGACGCTCAAGACCGATTCACCGTGTAGATGTTCACACAATTAGTTAGTCTTCAAAGAGATGCATATAAATTCAAATGAATGTAAAAGATAAATATTTACCTCATGTGATAGCTCATGCCTTCTTTAATAAGGTCCATGATTGAATCTGCTTAAAACCGATGTTCACCTGCCTCCCTAACAAAAGAGTCAAGAGTTGGAAGGGAAATTGGCATTAAATCGGGGCCATAAAGTTGAGACCCCTCGCATCATTCTTGAAACTCATCAACCGGCCTTGAAAGAAAGAAAGGCGACGCTTCTTCACGGGAGGTGATGGTGAAGGATCCATGTATATGTTCTCGGGGATGGAGAACGAAAGGTGAGTAGGTTCCCGAGTCAAGGCGAAGGGATAGGATGGATGTGGTCGATCCGAATCGGTTCTTCGTGTGGTGGTGGTGGTTGATCATCCGAGGGTTGTTTTTTTCGAGAGGGAATCAAAGTCTCAGTTGTTCTTCATGATCCTCTTCGAAACCTGAATTTCCACCGGGCCAAGAGGAACCCAAGCTCATCTACCAGATAGAGGAGTTATCTTAACTCGCCTTTTCTTGATATGAAGAGCCCCGTGATCCGCTCGCTTGCGCAGTGCATATCGATCAAGCCGGAGTAGTAGATTGGTTGGGATTCTTGGGAGATACCTCTTGCTTTCGAATGCTCTCTCTCTCTTCTTCGAAGTCTGAGAGTCTCTTCATGACTTCAGTTCTACAGAAGATCTTCTAGATCCGGGGCTTCAGAGGCCTAATCTCTTCCCCGGGGGTTTCAGTAGTAGGAGGGGGGATGATGGAGCTTGCCCGAGAGAAACTTTTTCCAAGTCCTTCATCCATCGATGAAGGTTTGATCAAAGATACTGTAAAAAATACATTTTGTTAGATCTGTTTACAATAATAAACTCAAAAATTTTATTTCGGTAAAAATTTGAGACTTACATTTGTGGTCATATAACCAAGCTTGTTTGGTAAGAAGACTGTAACTCCACTCCTTCTTCGAAGTTGTCCAGGAGTTCAATCATCTCTTTCACACGCTCTTCGGCTATATCCCCAAAGTCGGCTGATACTTTGTCCAATGTCGTCCAATCGGGGAGAGAGGCAATTTCTGGCCCTTTGACGAAGAGCCATTGCTCATGCCATCCCT